>PVHX01005361.1:10737-113395 GCA_004024805.1 Geosciurus inauris | reverse complement strand
TCTTCATTATCTGAGGTTCTGTCTTCCAGGTGATCTAGTCTGCTGGTGATGCTTTCTATTGAGTTTTTCATTTGGTTGATTGTTTCCTTCATTTCAAGAATTTCTGATTGTTTTTTTTTTCATGATTTCTAGCTCTTTCTTAAAGTAATCTTTTGCTACTTGTAATTGCTCTCTTATCTCTTTGTTCGAATGATCAATGGTTGCCTTTATTTGCTCACCTATTTCTTTGTTGGATTGATCAATTTTTGCCTGTAGTTGTTCACTTATGTCATTCTTTAGTTCGCTGATCATTTTAATTATGTACATTCGGAATTCTTTCTCTGACATTTCATCAACTGTGCTGTCAATGGATTCTGTTACAGTTGTATCCAGGTTTATTTGGGGCACTTTCTTCCCTTGTTTTTTCATTTTGATTGTGTGTCTTCCTTTCTTGAAATACCAGTCTGAGGTATTGCAGCTTCTATCCTATAATCTTGTATTGACACTCCAGATTACCTGTGTCTCACCTTGGAGCTACTCCTTTCTCCCAGTGTCCCCAGATGGGCACTACTGTCACTAAAGTTGGTGGCGGAAGTAGTGGATGTACCCCTAGAGTGCAGTGGGAGTGGCCTTGGCTAGGCTCCTGAGGCGGCCCCTGAGGGCTGTTTTGGCCCTCTCTTGCACTCCTGCTGGTGAACAGGAACTCTGGAGCGGAAGTAGAGGCTGACTCAGGTCTCACTTAGGCAGAGTCACAAGCTGGAGAGTTTGTGCGTGACCCTTACCGTGAGTATGAGCTCCCCTGGGGTTAGAAGCTAGCAGGCTCTGGTCTGCCTTCAACTGGGCACCCCTGGCCTTCCCACTGGAACTCTGGAGCGGAACTGAGGCAGGCCCAGAGCACACCAGGGTGGGGCCTCTTCACGCTGGGGTCTCTGGAGGCCACTCTTTCCATGGGTGTGCTTTCCTCTGTGGCTGGTAGCAATCAGACTCTGGTCAATCCTTAGTTAGACACCCGTGGAGTTTCCTGAGGGTGGATCTGGGCCCTCTGCAGCTCCTGCCAGACCCCGGGAACGCTGGAGTGGAACTGGGGCAGACCTAGGCTGCCCTAGGATGGGGCTGCCTCACGCTGGTGTCTCTGGAGCGATTCTTGCCCTGAATTTGGGCTCCCCAGTGGCTAGAGGTAGCTGACCCTGGTCTCCTTTTGGCTGGACAACCGTGGAGGTTCCTGAGGGCGGATCAGGGCCCTCTGCAGCTCCTGCCGGTCCCCGGGAACTCTGGAGCAGAACTGGGGCAGGCCCAGGCTGCCCTTGGGTGGGGCTGCCTCGCACTAGGGTGTTTGGGGGGACTCTTACCCTGAGTTTGGGATCCTCAGTGGCTCGAGGTGGCAGTTCCTGGTCTCCCTCTTGCTGGACACCCAAGCAGGTTCCTGCGGGCAGATCTGGGCCCTCTGCGGCTCCTGCCGGTGCACCGGAGCTCTGGAGTGGATGTGGATGGGCTGTCTCCGCTGGAGTCTCTGGAGCGACTCTTGCCCTGAATTTGGGCTCCCCAGTGGCTAGCAGCTGAGGCTGTGTGTCCACGGGAGCAGCTGCTAAGGGCCCTGCGTGGTTGGGTGGGCGCTGGAGCCAGGAACCCCGTATAGAAGCAGGCCCCGCCCGGGGCGAGCCCTGGGCTGGGGCTCTGAGCCGCCGCGGCTGAGCTCCGCCGCCGCTTGCTGCCAAAGACGCTCTGCTTGTGGCAATGGCTGCTGCCTGGTGGCCCTGCTTACACGCGCAAGTGAAATTCCTGCCGGGGCGGCTGTAGGATGATGTCCAGAAGCTGGCTGGGAGATGGTATTTCCACAACTTCAACCTCTGGCTCTGGAGAGACTGACCACAGCGTCTGTCTAGGCCGCCATCTTGGAACCGCCCCTGAAACTTTACTCTTTAAACCCTAAGAAACTAAGGAAATGTTTCGTTTTCCCTTCTCATTCATTTTCGAAAGTGAAATTGAAAAATCAATGAATAAAATTATACTAAAAATTTGAGAGTAAGAAAAAGGAAGATTCCCAAACTGAAGAGTTTCACTGTGAAATATCTGGAGATGACGGGTGGATCTTTCTGTGTCTGTTGGTTCATTTGGGGCCTGAGCACTCAGGGTGAAGTCCAGCTAGAGATGCCAGGGGACCCAGATTTTTGGCTAAAAACCAACAGGAGTGAAGAGGGGGTCAGTCAAGGACTGAAGCAGGTGGGCTGGACTGACTTCTCCTGTGTCCTTCTCTTTCCTCATTTTATTTATATCAATTTTTGTTGTGTTTCCCTTGATCTCTTCCACATTGCCTTTCTTTCTTTCCCTGTGTGTGTGTTTTATTGGGGATGGAACCCCGGTCTCTGAGCACACCAGGCAAGCACTCAAACACTGAGCCACATCCCCAGCATCCTTCCACACTTAAACTCCCAAGATTTGAAACTAAAATGAGAGTTAAAAAGTTATTGGCTAGGGGCTGTAGTTGTGGCTCCGTGGTAGAGTGCTTGCCTAGTGCATATTAGGCACTGGGTTCGATCCTCAGCACTACATAAAAAATAAATAAAGGTATTATGTCCATCTATAACTAAAAAAAAAATTTTTTAAAGTTACTGGCTATAATTATATTTAAAAATCACTTTTATTTGCTGATATGATTTTTCATTTATTCCTCTAACATAATATTCTGCTAGGTTGCTTTGAGAGAAAAAAAATCTACCTTCCTTGCTTATTATTTTTAAACAGTCATTGACTGAGTCAGTTGCTTGCAAAATATGCATGTCTTTTTTAAAATTTTTTTTTAGTTGTAGATGGACACAATATCTTATTTTTATTTTTTTATGTGGTGCTGAGGATTGAACTCAGTGCCTCACGCATACAAGGCAGGCAGTCTACCACTGAGCCACAATCCCAGCCCTAATATGCATGTCTTTGACCCAGAAATTTGCTTCCAGGAATTCCTATTAAGGAGATAATTCAACTGGATTGTAAAGACATTTGTATAAGACTGTTTATTCTAGACATGTTTATCATATTGAAAAATTTGTACGCAATCTAAATGTTCAACAATAATGTTGATTAAATTAATGTAGGTACATCCATACAGTTAAATGTTATGTGCCACTCCACTTAATAGTGAAGTTAAATATTTTTTTCCCATGAAAGCTATTTATGCCATATAGTACAATAATAAAAGTAGTTTACCACTGGTGTGTATCATAATCTCCGTTTTACAGGAATATATGTATATACATATATAAAAAAAGATAGAAGAAAATTTTATGGTGGTTACTTCTGGTGATGTGATGGAATGATTTTTCATGTTTTGTTCACAAGTAATTTCTAATTTTTCTATAATTAGAAAAACTGTTCCTTTTATAATGAAAATGGCTTACTTTAACAAAATTTGGTGCTTATTTTATATGATAGTTGACTAATTTATACAGAAAATGGCATCCATTTTTTTCCCAATTAATTTTATAACTGTGCTCTCTCACTCTCTTTTCCACATTTTTCCTTCTTTGTCCCTCCTCAATTAAAGATATTCTGATATCCTGGGGAATCCCACTGGTGAGAAACTTGTCAAGGTCTCTGGAGTCCCAAAGTGCCTTAAAGTGAAAAGCAGATAAAATGAAAAATTCACTACTCAAGGGATCCATCCTCTGACAGAAACGTTCTTTAGACTACTAGGATTTTTCTTTCAATCTGTCTTATTTTAATGGTTTTTAACTTCCAAATGTCTGAGGGGTAGATTTCTACGGGATTTAATTCAACGTGCCCTCTTTACCTGGACATGCAGTGATGTGCAGCAACTGAGAGGAACGCTCAAAGGTTGTGTGCGCATGCTCAAAGGATACTGAAGTGGGAACTATTTTCCAAGACCCCACCCTATTTCCCTTGACCTGTGTGGATTTTCCAGACTCTCACTTCTTTGCTCTGAATTAGCGTGATAATTCCCCAGTAGCCCTCCTGCCCTTCCTCTCTGCTTGGAGAGAGGTATCAAAGGCTCAAGGTCAGTCACTGCTGGAGGGAAACTATAGCTCAGGTGACACATGGACTTGAGGGCTAAAGATCAGGGCCTGGCGATGGCGCGCGCTGACGTTAGCTCTTGTGTTTGGTCCAGGTGATGCGGAGGGCGGAGATGGACGGACGACACCACCACATCTTTTCTGTGCATTGGTTTCCACTCAACAAAAAGGACAACATGGTGGTGTAGACGGGAGCTGCCTAGTTAAAGGCAAAGGAAAGAATGTCACAAACATGGTACATGCAGCAGGGTTGAAAAGGACTGGGGTGCTCAGAATTCTTTCCTAGATTTTATCGCTGACTTGTTGAATGTCCCCGAGCGCTTAGGCTATTTCTGTGGCCTCAGCTTTCTCATGCATCAACAGGTAATAATACCCTGTTCTCTCCACTTTCATTATATGGGCACTGTGAGGATAAAATAGCCAGTTAATGAGATTTAAAATAGGAAGAAAATGTTTTTGAAGACTTTAAAGTGCCCCGAGATTTTCAAATCCTGATTAACTAGAAGGCCTTGTCATGAGAAAAATCTGTACAGCTCATATTATGTGCATATTGTTTCCTTGAGTGCTGTATTTATTTGAAAATTTATTTTTCCTTTCTGCACAAATGCGGAGGAAAAAATAGAGACAAAGTCAAAAAATCAGAACTGCAAACTTGGAAAAAGAAGTGTTGCCAGTCATGTTAGTCCCCAACACATTTTCTGAATCAAGCTGAAGTTTAAAGCCTCCTCTGATAGATTTGAAAGAGTGCATTTAGCTGGGTAACTAAAATGTATACACTGACAAGTGTGTTTCTCACACAGAGAAATAGTGTGATTTTATCTTGGGATAGGGATGAGGATGCCATTCCTGAACACATACAAGACTGGAGACATTTCCTGGAAAATGGCCTTTCCCTGCGACAGTTGTGCACATAGAAATGTTTTGTGGTTCAGATTTTGAAGCACTATAGGAGCTGAAGCCAAGGTACTACTTTTGCTCAGTATCACCAAGTACCAGATCTAAAATGTTACTATGTTCCTATTTGTATGTTAGGAAAAAGTTCCCCCAAGTTTTGTACATTATTTTTCTACCTTCCTAACAAATCAACTTCTGAAGAGGGTAGTTTATTTAGTTGCTTCAGACTTTTAATGAGACTGTTAGTCCTTTGTGTGCCTTTCCTTTCTCGTGTTCTAAAAATACATCTAAGAGGTGGGAAAATAGCCAATAAAAGGTAATATATTTTCTACTGAATTTTATGTGGTGATCATTTGGCTAAGAATGTGGACTCTGAGGAAAAGTGTGCTTTGATTAAATATTATTAAAAAAATACTGTGTTCATTCTGGAAGGACGAACATAAGTAGTAGCAATGATTACCTGTTTGGGAGTCATGGGAAATAGGAGGGAGATTTTACTTTTTCCTAGCTTTTGATGTTTGCTCCATATGCACTACCCACCCTCAAAATTAAAATATTAACACAACAAAACCAAAAAAAGAAAAGGAAAAAAAATTATCTCCAGGAAAAGAAACTGGCAGGGAAGGGTGAGGAGCTGAAGATTTTTTATATGGAATTATTCTGATGTATTTGCATTTTTTCAATGTGCATTCATAATTTAAAAGAACAAACAAGAGGGGAAAATCCAAACCCAAACATCTGTGTTCAGTGCTTCCCAAGTAAGAAAGGATGAGCCTCATGCTATTTCCTTATACTTGCATATCTTTTCCATGTGCCATAAAGCTGCCCCATGGTTGTGAGATGAAGGGAAAGATCAAAGTCCATTCCAAAGTCCAAGCCAAGTGGTGATTATGTGGCTTTCCCTGTACAGACATAATAGGGTTACACATTCACTGTGAAAAGCTGCAGACAGATGACACCAGTCAACAGAACACTCTACACAGAAACTGTAAAACCACTTTAACACTTACTTCAGATATTACTACATGTGACAAAGTGTTTGAAAGATCAACCAAATAAACTGTTTCTAGAAAATGTTTCCAATAGAGTACTATTTGAATAATGTAGCTTTCTTAGGTCAGGGGGAATTGAATTAAGATACTGAAACAGTCAAAAAGAGGACCTATATTTTTAGCTCAATACTTTTATAGAAGCCTCCAGATACTGTAATACTTCTCAACCTCTTTAAATTTTTTAGAGAAAAACCAAAATAGATAATTTCCTTTATATGGCAGAGAATCTATATAGGGATATTGCAAATAGGACAAGATTCCACGTTTGACAGTATATCTCTATACAACCAATTATTATTCATTTGTTCATTCATCAGTCATTGGTGTGTGAGGTTATGTGTGAGATGCTCTGAAGATATAAGAATGACCTTCCCAGCTGTAGAAGGGGAGGTCAAGTGAGCATCCGAGAGGGACAGTAGTGTTGATGAGGACGGTTCACTGAGAAGCACAGGTGTATCGTAAGGTCAGGCCTGGAGGACAGCACCACCTGTCCAGGAGGGAAGCCAGGGATCTTAAAAAGAACAATGGAAAAAGCATTTTTAAAAATTAAAAGAGCAATACATATAAAGCACCTAGCACAATGCCAGACACATGGTAAAGACGAGTAGGTAGCTACTGAAAAGTATGTCGTTGAGTTACGCCTCCGGTATTTGGGGAACATCTTGGAAGAGTATGTAACTTAGCCTGCCAGTGGAAGAAAGGGGGGATGGTGGAGGCAACATTTAGATGATGTATGACTCTGGGAATTAGCTGATAGTTTTAGAACCTGCACCAAGTTCATAAACAACAAACTGATGACTTCAAATCAAAGGAAGGCTGGAGTCTGTCCTGAGGTTGAGTTAAATCAAGGATACCTCACTAGGGAAATAAATAAATAAATAAATAAATAAATAAATAAATAAATAAATGGCCAAGGTGTCTCATCCTTGTCAGTGATGCACATTTTAGATGGGATAATTCTTTGTGGAGGGCTGTGTTGTGAATTATAGAATGTTCTGCATCATCCCTGATCCCTCCCCACTAGGTTCCAGAGATAGCCCTTGGTTGTGCAGCCAAAAAATGTCTCAGATGTTGCCAAATGTTCCCTGGGGGTCAAAATCACCCCCTATTGAGAACCACTGCCTTAAACCAAGATCATTTCATTATTTACAATGTTTAGTGATGCTTAGCTATTAAACTGCAAATGGAAAAAATTAAGGTTGATAAAAAACCAACTTAAATATTTTTCCTCTTATTTCTATTGCTGTTAAATGTATTGTGATGAAAACTACCAACTTAACTTGTCTGGAGACTGATTTGTTCTCATATTCTTCTCATATTGTCAGTCATAACAGGGTCTGAGATATAATCCAGGAAAATGGCTCCGATCTGACATGGGCATGCTTACTCAAGGAAGTGAGAGCTTATCCTACTTTCTAAATACTTTTATAAAGTTAATCTTTCTTTGTAGAAAATATAAAATAGAGATTTTTAAGATCATTAAGATGACCATGACTTCCAGACTCAATGTTACTATCTCTAGTTCCCTCCTCCTCTCCCTATCTGCTGGTATAGGGTCCTCGGTCTAGGAGTGGTGACCACTGCCTTTTATCATCTTCCTCTGCCCAGGACCGAAAACTACAAAAAGCAAAGGTGCCCAGAGGCTGCTGGGTGATTTTCTGTTTATCTACTGAGATAATTCCATCTTAACTCTCATGATATTTCAAACAGCTTAAGCAAATATGTGACGTAAACCATGATTAACTGGAACTTACTATGCAACAAAATGAAAAAAAAATCCCCATTGTATTTTTAAAAGAAAAAATGGAAATCAGAGGAGACGTGTTTACATTTTAAATTTTTAAAAAATGAAACTTTCCATATAAGAACTGGGTAAGGAATAATCAATCAAGGAAACCCTTAAACATGATGTGTTGATAATCAGGTTGATGCTTTTCTTAGCTATCTGTCGCTGGGACAAAATATCTGAGATAATCAACTTAAATGAAGGAAAGATTCATTGTTTGGCTCATAGTTTCAGAGTTTTCCATTGATGTTTGCTTGGCTCCATTGTTGGTGGCATCATGAGGTAGAACATCATGGCGATGGTGTGTGGTGAAGTAAAACTTCACCTCTTGGCAGCCAGAAGGTAGAGAAAAAGAGTGAAGGCAATTCCCCCAATGCTTAAATTCCTTCCTCCAGGCCCCACTTCTTAAATGTTACACCACCTTCCAAGACTGCCATGGGCTGGGGACCAAGCTTTCCACACATGGGTTTTTGGGGGACATTTCCAAATCATACTAATGCACCTGCTACTACATAAAGGACCAAAAAATTTTTTTCCTTTAAATATTGTACACCATTTCTACTTTCAAAAGAATATTTAACATTTTTCTGAAAAGTAATTTATGTACATATTATCATGTGTATGTGGAAAAGACCTTCTTTTAAATTTTTTTTGAGTTGTAGATGGACACAATATCTTTATTTTATTTATTGATTTTTATGTGGTGCTGAGGATTGAACCCAGTGCCTTACGCATGTGAGACAAGTGCTCTACCACTGAGCCACAATCCTCCCCCAAGACCTTTTTTTTTTTTTTTATAAGCCTAAATTAGAGCATGCTCTTCACATTGTTCTACAGATTGCATTTTTTCTTTTTTTACTTACTAATATGCTATGGAGACAATTCTATATCCATCTGTAATGGTGGAATCCAGTCTTTTATGTAGTTGTATAGTGATCTGTTGTGATCTGTTGCATGAATGCACTGTGATTTATTTTACTCGCTCCTTATTGATAGATATGTTTCTAGTATTTTGTTAGTGAAAGTATGGTAATGATTATCCACATTCATACAGTCTTTTTGAATCTTAACATAAATTCCTAGAAACAGAGTTGCTGAATCAAAGGACGTCAGCATTTAAACTTTTTTTAACATTAACAAATTTTTCCCCATAGGGGTCATGCTGATTTATTTTCTCACACCATAAGTTGTTATTTCCCCACTTCTCTGCTAACATATATTATACAACTCTGAAGGGTTAAAAAGAATGTATCATTGTTTTAAAATTTGCTTTTCTTTCATTACAAATGAAGATTAATATATTTTCCTGTGATTGTAAAAATATGTATGTCTTTCTCTGTGAGCAACTGTTTCATTTCTTGCCAAGTCTTTTCCTCTTTCCTTCCTCCTCCTTCCCTCCCTCCTCTAGCCTCCCACTCCTTTTTTCCTTCTAGGTTCTCTCTCTTTTGTCTGTCACTCTCCTTCTTTTCTAAGGATTCTTAGATATTAGACTTTTTTCCTGCTGTCCCTGTAGCAAATATTTTTTTCTGAGTATCTTTGCTTATTATTATTATTATTATTTTGTGGTACTGGGGATTGAACCCAAGTTGTCTTTGCTTTTTGACTTTGTTTATAGTAATTTTTCATGCAGAAATGCTTAGCTTATGTAGTTAACATGCTCATTCTTTTTCTTTATGGCTTTTATCCCACACTTAGAAACACCTCCCTTACTTTGATATTATAAAGGAAAATATTCTTTCATGTTTTCTTCTAGTACTTTTATGGCTTTAGTTTATATTTTTAAATCTTTGAGCTATCTGGATTTTATTTTTGAATAAAGAGTGAGGTGGAAATTCAAATTTAATTTTTTCCATATGGTTAGCCAAGAGTCCCAACACCACTTTTCCCTCCTTCTTAATTTCAGCTATTGCCTTTAATTTATACTAAACATTCTTGTTTAGCACTATTTCTCAAGTCTCAATTTTTTGAAATTTTTTATGGTACTGGGGATTTAACCCAGAAGTGCTCTACCACTGTGTTACACCCCCAGGCCTTTTTTTATATTTTATTTTTTTACTTTGCAAAAGAGTCTTGTTAAGTTGCCCCAGTCAGCCTTAAACTTGCCATCCTCCTGTCTCTGCCTCCCGAGTCACCGGGATTACAGGCTCGGGCCACTGCACCTGGCTCAAGTCTCAGTTCTTTTCCATTTATCTTATCATGCACCAGTACCAAACTTTTCATAATGTTTTAGGATGTGCTTTTTGTTTAATATTTGATTTTAATATATTTGTCCACATCTTTTCCTACTACATATGATTTTATTCCTGATCCTCCAGGTACAGTGACAAAGGTAGAACATGTTGGGCACAACTCCTTTTACACTTGTGTTTATACTATTTTGGGAACCCCCAAACTCAAGCCATTGAATGCTCAGCTAGTTTCCATTATCTTTCAAACTCTAAACTTCATCTCAACATGCATCATTTTGTGTTTCACCTCAAGAACTTGAAGGACAAATGTTTGCTGATGACAGCGAGAGGAGCTTTTGCAGGAGGGCCCAGGTGGTGATTGTCATGGGCTCGAAGCCGAGAGGGGCTTGCTATGCAGGGGAGCTGCAGCTGGTAGACACTGATAGTCAAGTGGGTGTGGGAGAGGCTCCATACCCCAAGATCTGGCATATCAATGTTGAGGATCACAGAAACAAAATTCTCAGGTAACACAAAAGATTGACTTTATCAGAAGAAAAATCTCAGACCTGACAAACAGGATCCTGTACCCAATTCAAACTCAGCAGTGCAAGGAGTACGGGCCCCTCAGGCAAGTCCTGGACTTAATTTAAAAACCCAAGGCTCTCTTGAGGAAGGGAAAGGCTAGATACCTTTAAAGAAGGGAACTCAAAACCACAAGTACATGCTATGAATCTTCCTCTAGTCTTTGCCAAAGAGACTTACTCAGGAACACTTTCAACTGGTTCTAGGAGTTTATAGATCAGGATTTTGTGCTGAGTTTATAGGAAATCCAGGGATTGTTAGGATAATCGTTGAGGTTTTGGATCAAGTCCATGTCCCCTTCAGCCACCCCTTTGAGACAGTTCCTTACTTGCTACCCGGCTCACAAGTTCCTAGTGGCAAGGAGGTGAGTTGCCTGGGGTCATATTCAAGTGTACTCATGTCAAACTGGGTTCCAGTTTTTCCACTTACTATTCTATTGCCATGGGCAGGTATACAATTTCTCTAAACTCCATCTTGTTTGTAAATGGGTTTTAGAAAACCCATAGGTTTAAGCTGGGTGTGGTGGCACGTGCCTATAATCCCAGCTCCTTGGGAGGCTGAGGCTGGAGGATCACTTGAGTCTACAAATTTGATACCAATGTGGTCAACATAATGAGACTCAGTCTAAGAAAGAAAGAGAGAAAGAGAGAAAGGGACAAAGGGGAAAAGAGAGGAAGGGAGGAAGGGAGAGAGACCATATGTCCATTTCCTAGGGTTGTTTTGAGAAAGGATGTTATCATCTGTAGTCATCCCTTGATCTCAAGAAGGGATTGGTTCCAGGATCTCCTAAGGGTACCAAAGTCTACGGATGCTCAAGTTCCTCGTATAAAGTGGCATTGTATTTGCATATAACCCATCCATATTCTCCCATATACTTTAATATTTAGATTACTCACACCTAATACAATGTAAATGTTATGTTATGCTGTGTTCTTTTGGGGAATGATGTTCAGTAAGATGCAACTTCTCCCACAAATCCACAAATGAGGAACCCAAGGATAGAAAGAGAGCCCAACTGTACTGGCACACAGTAAGTTCTCATTAAATGTTAGGTGTTGTTATTGTTCTTATCATTACTGTAGCCATTTTGTTTGAAGAGTAGAATTTCATATGCTTTCTTTCATCTGCTCTGTATGGTTACACGTTTCCTGTCCCAGGAGTCAAACCTAAGGTAGTCCTAGCACCACTCCAATCATTCTTAGGTAATATAAAGTTGATATGTAGTAAAATAAATAAATAAATAAATAATCACATTTTTAGTAATCGAAATGTCCAGTTCTGTGTAAAATTCTAATTTGAATTGGTCTCTGGTTGTCTTCCTCTCCTTTCCAACTGCTGCTTGTCTACTCCTGTGTTCCCACATCTCCACCCAACCCCCGCCACAGCAGCTGACCCCTCTGATTTTTCTTGATTGGCACTGGTGCTGGAGTCCTCTGCAGCTCACAGATGCTCAACACTGATTATTGTTTGATCCCAGTTGGGACATAACAGCAGCACCCTGACATGGGCATGGGCCAGTTTTCTCCTGGGGATGGTCATCAGTGACTTTCCACTCCAGTTTCTGCTTAAAGTCTCATGTCCCTGGCTTCGAGTCTCTTTTAAAAGGACTCCTAGTCTGCCCCATCCCATGTGGCCATCCTGTCCATGGGAATCACATACCCCTGCCCTGCCAACCCAAGGGTCAACCAATGCCCATGAAGGCAGCTCTCTTTGCCCTACTCACAGACCAAAAGTCCCAATCCTTCAGATTTTTCAGAATCAGATGGATTCTAGACCCTTGAGACCCTAAACTCCAAGAGACACAGGGAAAGCTCTCTATCTCCCTTATATCTCTCTCACTAGGTTTGGGGTCAGGGAAATACTCCGCTTCACTTTCCATTTACTATGCCCTTTTCTAAAAACACTGCCCCTGCCTCTTTAACTTCAGGGTCAAAACTTGTTCTTAACGACCTCCTTTGCAAGTCCTGCAGACGTCTGTTAGCATCTCATGTTGGAATGTGGAGATTCTAGCTAATGTTTTGAAACACAGGCAGAAAGAGTCCTTTTAAATATCCAGTTATTTGAGTCATCGTCATAAAGTTGTTATTGAGTTCAAATGAAAACAAAAAAATGCATATAAAATACTTAGTGTCAGGCATAAAGTAAGTGCTCAATAAACATCTATTAACAAGATTTATATGGCATTAACTAGGTAATCTACGTGTTTTGTAAGTGATAACTCATTTAATCATCAAAACAATCTTATAATTCTCATTTTATATGTAAGAAACTGAGGCTAGTATGTGATGAAGCTAGGATTCAAATTCAGCCTGGCTTCAGAGGTCATGCTCTTAACAACTATGCTATTTCCCATTCTCAAGGACAGAAATAGATTTTTTAAAAAATCATTGTATTGATTATTACTTCTATGTATAGGACCAGGCTTGTGTGCATCTTAAAGTCAAATAAGTCACCTGAGAAGCTGCTCACTTCCCAAGTTCAGCTTAATTCCCTGTACCAAAGTTACTGGTTTGTTTTTCCCAATGAGACTAAAGAGAATGAATACATTTGATCCAGTTTATAGATGGTTGTGTTCACTATTATAGCACATTCTACAAAATGAGTTCAGCTTTTTGGATCCTGAACAATACCGTGGATATCTCTGAACACCAACGCTGAGATTCCTCCTTCACATGCCTATAGTCAAGATTTATAGACCCCCAGATGAGCAGGGAAGAGCAAGTTTGCTTACAAAGAAGAGAGATACAGATTATGTCAATTAGTTAATTATGTAAGAAATAGATTAATCAACTTTGTAGTGGAACTCAAGAGCAAAAAACAAAGGACACTTGCCATCAAATGTTTAGATCTATTCCTTTGTCCTGAGCAAAATCTGTCAATGTGGATGATTCCTCTTTTGACTTCCTGTGTATCTTCACAGTAAATAGATAAAAACTAATATTACTTGAACATGCTTCTAAGCTTTGCAATCAAAAGAAATTACTTCAATTATATTATCTGCAAATAATGACAATTTAATCTTTCTCATTTCCCATGGTTATGCCTCTCTTGGTTCTGTTTTCTGTCTGATAGCATTAGCCAGAAACTCTAGAATATTATTAAGTAACAGTGGTAATAGCAAGTATCCTTTCCTTGTTCCTGATATTAATGATAAAACCTCCAGAATATTTTTATATGATCTATCCTTTTGAGAACCTGACAAAAGCTAAATCTAGAAAAATGTACATACCCACAAAATTTTGTCTACATTTCAAGGACCATGGGTGGTTTTTGTTAATTCCATTATTAGGAATAAGACTGACTTTTGGTTTAAGATGAATTTTTGTCATATTAATAAAGACTCCATAAAATGCTAGTTTAGAAATAACAAAAATAGTGAACTTTAACAATTGTCTTATTATCTCTCAAGATAATCATATATTTCTCTCTTTAGTTCTATAGATGCTGAATTATATTCATATGTTTACCAATATCAAACCATCCTTGCATTCCTGGAATAAATTTTACTTGGATTTGACATATGATTCTTTGAATATTCTGTCAGATGTAAGTTGCTAGCGTTACATTTATGATCTGGCATTTGAATTTATTAAGTGATAATGCACATTAGAAAGATTTTTGAATAAAAAGGATAATGAGAAAAAATATTTTTTGGTTAAAAAATACTGTTCATCAAAATGCTTCTGTTAAGGATCAGACAGTCATAAGTTCAGAACATCACAGAGCTGACAGGAGCAGCTCATCAAATCTACTCTTTACAGAGTAGGAAGGTAATTGCTCAGAGACGGTGTGATTAGTGCACTAATTAAGAGTGTTGGGCATTTGTTAATCAAAGATATTTGTTGGGGCTCAAACAGAAAATAAAGAGGAAGACATCTCATTTTCAATGGAACATTGCCTTAGTTCCACAACAGTGTGAGAAGAATGGCTTCATTTGGTTCTGAAACCCAAAGTTTCACAAAAAAGTGATGGAAGCATTCTAATAAATTAAAAACATCACTGTCATTTTCAAGGGATTAAAATTTTCAGTGGACTCTATTTCCTATATTTTTCAGTTAACTGCCTCACTCTCTCTATATGTGTAGACGCAAAACTGTTTCAGAGTTTGAGTTCGTTGAATACTTATCCCCAAGACTCACCAGGGAGGCCTTCCTGCCAAGAATGGACTAAATGGGTTCCAAATGGGGATGAAAGAAACATAGAACAAAGAAAAGAGGCTTTGAGGACATATATTTCAGAAAGCTGCCAACTTCTAAAACTCTCTGGAGCTACACCAACACATACTTTGGGCCCAGTTAGAGCAGGGGCTTCTCTTGCCTGCTGTTTGTGCAAGTTCCTGCTGCTTGTCTTTTGATATCTCTGTCAGAGTCCTGCGACTCCTAATCCTCTTTGTGCCAAACCCATCTTCCCAACTGTTCCCTCCTGGTAGCCTTCTTAGCAGTCAAGGGGAGCTTTGCAGAACTGCACAACACAATGCCTGCTTCTGGCTTCACATCTGGCAAAGGGCTGAGCTTCGGGGCTGCGACAATAGGACTGAACCATCTGCCCCTTCAGACACGTCAGTGCAAACCTCAGCCGAACTGGTTGTTTGGTATCACATAGCAAAATAATCAGCTAGATGACAGGTTCCCCCCGCCCCCAACTGATATGTTGACACTGCCCGAGATTCTAATCTTGTTTTACATTTTGTTGAAGCCTTACTCCAAAGAGCACCTTAAAACAACAACAAAAAAGCTATTTTATATTTACTATTTATTTGAATCTTTAAACATCCCATGTAGCAGATAGAGCAGGTAACATTATCATAACTCAATAAAAGATAAAACTGAAGCTCAGAGGACTTGATTGATCTGCTCTAGGGTGAATAGCTTGTTGTGACAGAGCTGGTACTAGAGCCCCCAGGGGCCCTGACTTCACCTCCTGTCTCATCTCTCTCACCTGCAGCACCGCCCTGGCCTCCCTAGAATCTCTTTTCTTTCATCATGCTCTTTCTAGAGAAAAAGCTGCATGTGTTAGGATTTTAAAATGGCAAATACTTCCAAGTATATGTGAATACAGGCGTTCAGTAAATAAATGTTATTTAAATTGTAAATACATTTTGATGAGGAAATTCATTTACATATAGATTTGGAGGATCGATGAGAATTCACAACTAGTTTAAATTAAATGAATGGGCATATGGAGTATCTTTATAGAAAGGTTCATATATTAAAACAAAGGTTCATATATTAAATCAAGAACTGACAACATTACTTTTCCCACTTTTTTCTTGTGGAAAATTTCAAACTTAACACAGAAGCAGAGAGAAGAATATAATGAATCCCCCAGTATTATTAATCACTTTAATAATTATCAACATATGGCCAATCTTCTTTTATCGCTATGCCCTACTCCCCCCACCCTTTCCTTGGATTATTTTAAAGTAAATCCCAGACATCATATCATTTCATCAATGAATACTTCCTATGTATATTTAAAAGATAAGGAGCCTTTCTCCTAAATTCATACCACTGTCACAATTTAAAAAATGTAACAGTAATTTCTTATTATCATCTAATATCTACTTAGTGTTCAAATTTTTCTGCTTGCCCTCAAAATGTCTTTTTACAGTTGATTTGTTCAAATCAGGATCCAAACAAGATCCACATTGAATGTGGCTGGTTTATCTTTAAATCTCTTTTAATCTATAACATTTATGTTGAGGGAAATATTAAGTAACTGCTCCCGGAAGAATTATTTAGCATTCTCGGGAAGAGTTTCATTTCTGTCTCCCATATTTGATTGAATCTAAGGAGGATTAATTGTAAGGTGCATTATTATTTTATGTACCACTATTTAAAATGCTGACAATTGTAATTGTAAAATGCCTCTAATAATAAGATATATTCCAATTTTAGAGATAATTTAAAATGGAGGGAAACATGCATCTTAAAATCAATGAAGTATGGGGCTGGGATTGTAGCTCAGTGGTAGAGCGCTTGCCTCGCATGCATGAGGCCCTGGGTTCGATCCTCAGCACCACATACAAAGCAATAAAACAAAGACATTGTGTCCTTCTACAACTAAAAAAATATTTAAAAAAAAATCAATGAGATATGATAGTCGGAATACAGTGAGTTCACATGTCAGTTTTTAAATTTCAAAACAGAGTATAAGAATGGTACTTGGGCCAGGCATGGTAGTGCATGCCTGGAATCCCAGCAAATCAGGAGGCTTACGCAGGAGGCAGGAGGGTCACAAGTTTGAGGGCACCCTAGGCAACTTAGCAAGACCCTGTCCCAAAATAAAAAATTAAAAGGGCTGGGGGCGTAGCTCAATGTGAAGTGCCTGTGGGTTCAGTCCCCAGTGTGGAGTGGGGGGTGAAATGAGTGGTACACAGGAAACACACAAAAAAAGTCCCTTATAAAGGACTGATTACTCCCATCCCCAAGCAGATACAAGATGAAGTGATTATCATGGTGAACACATTTTTCCTCTTCAAGTTTGGCCTGAAACCTGAATTTCTGAAAATGTTTATACACCGTGTACTATATTTCAATACATTAATTTTTTAATATATATTTTAGTTGTTAATGGACTTTTATTAATTTATTTATAATAGCAGTGCTGAGAATTGAACCCAGTGCCTCACACATGCTAGGCAAGTGCTCTACCACTGAGCCACAACCCTAGCCCCTCAACACATTAATTTTTCTTCCACCTGATATTGTCTCTAAGAGGGCAATGAAATGCTTACTCTTCATTACAGTGATTTTAAGATGTTGGGGAATCCAAATTGGAAAGCACATATTCACAATGCCCTCTGATCTTCAAAACCCCGCTGGAGTGTGAAGTGTGGACTGGAGAGCAGCTGTAGGTATCCTTCCTTCCTTGTTTTGTGGCATCACGGATGAACATTGCTTGGACAATACTAACCTGTACACCGGCTGATGCCACGGGGGAAAATGAGACTTGGCTAAGCTTGATGTGGCCTCAAATATGGAGGTTTTTGTTTTTATGCCTTAGAAATGTTGCATGCCAGATTAGACCTTGATTAGATGAGTGTCCACTTCAAAGGATCTGAGTTTCACCTTGAGTTCTTACTGACATGAGTCTCTGGATAAAGAGGCCTGGGAGGGGAAAAAGGTGCATAGTTATATCCCAGGACACTGTACGGGGAAAACAGGCTCTAAACTCTTTTTGCCTCAGGTCACTGGCAAATTTCGAAAGTCAAAAACCTTTGATTTCTCCCTGGAGAGATTCCAACACATGACTAAAAGAATTTTGCTTCTAGCTATCTGTGCTTATAAGAAGGAACTGGGTTGTTTATTTGCCAGATCTGAAGTAGTGCAAAGGCAATTTGCCCCTATGATTCTCTGTAACCTTGGGTATAGAAAAACATTTTTTTAAAAAAAGTAGAAATGTATTAACCAATTCTTTTTGGATGTGTGCTCTCTGCAGCACAGAAATGAACTTGGTCTCCAATTAGCTTTCTAAGGATTCAGGAAGTTCTAACTCAAAGGATGTAAATAAAACCAAAAGTCCCAGATCAGCTTGCTGGTGTTACTGCTCTTCTGTCTTTGCCTCGATTGATGAAGTCTTTGAAATTTGTCAAAGGACTCTGAATTAGATTTTTATTTTTTTAAATTAGACTATTAATCAACTTTTCCTTCTCACCAGTTAAGTATCAACAATAAGCTGTATTTGGAATGCCATCCTGACAGTTTCTTCTTCTTTTTTTTTTTTTAAATATTTTTTTAGTTGTAGATGGACACAATATCTTTATTTTATTTATTTTTTATGTGGTGCTGAGGATTGAACCCAGTGCCTTACGCATGCGAGGCAAGCTCTCTACCGCTGAGCTACAATCCCAGCCCCTGACAGTTTCTTCTTAAGTGACAAATAAAGTATTTAACTCTACTGTTTTTAGCAATCCGGTATCCTAAGAATTTATGCTAGCTACTTGAGGATAACCTTGCTGTTTACCAGCAAAAAATGTTAGTTAAAGAGAAAGAAAATTGAAAGTTATATATATGCAATTCCATGACTACATGGGACTTTGGAACAATGGAAATTTGGAGGTGGGTGCTGCTAGCTGGGAAGTAATTTAAAGAGATAATTACTTGTAATATTCAGAATGAGGAAGAGTAGTAATAGCTGATATATTTTCTTAGTAATATCAGTGAACACCATTCTTTTTTAAAAAATATATTTTTTTTTAAATTTTTTTAGTTGTTGATGGATCTTTATTTTATTCATTTATTATTTATATGTGGTGCCGAGGATTGAACCCAGTGCCTCACACATGCTAGGCAAGCGCTCTACCACTGAGCTACAATCCCAGCCCCTTAAAAAATATTTTTATTAGATGGACTTTATTTTATTTATACAAGGTGCTGAGAATCAAACCCAGTGCCTTACACATACTAGGTAAGCATTCTACCTCTGAGCCACAACCCAGCTGAACACCACGCTTTATCATAGTAGTAAAATTAAGTTCTGTTCTTAAGCTTTTAATTAAAAAAAATTCAAACCCCAAATATCCTTCTTTTTTCTGTTCTAGTGCTTATCACAAGCCCAGACATTGCCATCAGGGACCTGAAATAATTGCCAGAATGAGTGATTATATTCATATTCTTTTGTTTCTGTTCATAAACTTACATAGACCTAGGGAGCTAGAAGCAAACCTAATTTTTAAAATCTTTTTCTTTTAGTTGTAGATGGACACAACACCTTTATTTTGTTTATTTTTACATGATGCTGAGGATCAAACCCAGTGCCTCACATGTGCTAGGTAAGTGCTCTATCGCTGAGCTACAACTCCAGCCCCATGAACTTCTTTTTAAATAAAGGTTTTATAGAGGTATTAAATATACAGAAAGATAAACAAATCATAACTGTTCAGTCCAAATAATCTTTGTAAAGTGAACGCACCCATGTAGCTACCACTCAGATCAAGAAATAGTTTATTACTAATACCACAGAAAGCCCCCTTGTGTCTCTTTACGGTAAGTACTTACTCTAAAAGAAATTATTCTGATGTCTTTCATTGTGGATAGTTTTGCCTGTTCTCTTACCTTCAGTGGGGAAAAAAAGGAATCAAAAGCATGTATTCTTTTGAATCTGGATTTCACTCAACATTCAGGTTTATGACATTCATAGTGTCATGTGTAGCAATAGGTCATCTACTCATTGCTGTATGATATCCTATTGAATGAAAATACCTGTATATTTAATCATTCATAATATGCCTACCCATCAAATGTTGATGGATGTTTGAGTTATTTTGAATTTTGGCCTGTTCTGAATAGTCCTGCTATGAACATTTGTACATGACTTTTGGTGTATGTATGTATAATTTTCTCTTGGCTATTTATAAAAAAAAAAAAAAAAGAGGAAGATTTGGGTATGTTCAACTTTAGTAGATATTCTCAAAACAGTTTCTCCAAATTGTTGCACAAATTTGCATTTCCTCCAGCAATATATGGAAGTCCAAATTGCTTCCATTCTTGCCCAAATTTGGTACTTTTGGTCTTATTAATCTAAGCTATTCTGGCAGGTGTGCAGTGGTTTTAATTTGTATTATCCTGGCAATTAATAAAGGTGAGCACCTTGTTATATGTTTACTGATTATTTGGATAATCTCTTTTATACAGTGCCTATTTAAGTCATTGCTCATTTTTCTGTTGGGTTGTTCACTGTTTTCTACTGATTTGTAGGAATGCTCCATATAGTACAGATATTATTCCTTTGTTGGATACATGTATTACAAATATTTTTCCTCTTGGTAGCTTTCCTTTTAATTATTAGAATGTCTTTTTATGGATATAAGTTTTTATCCATCTTTACCTTTATGGTTGATGATTTTTTTAGGGGGTATTAGGAATTGAACCCAGGGCCTTGTGCATGCTAAGTACATGCTCTGCCACTGAGCTACACCCTGAGCCCCTGGTTGGTGCTATTTATATCATGTTTAAGAAATTGTTACTTACATCAAATGCATGAAAATATGTATTCTTCCTAGAGCTGTTGTTTCATGTTTAGGATTAAAATTCAACTGGTTTTAATTTTGTGTATGGTGAGAAATTAAGGTGCCAGTGTCTTTTTTTTTTTTTTTTTTTTTTTTTTTTTTTTTTTTTTTTTTTTAATGTGACCATCAATTAACTCAGCATCATTTAACAAGACCATTCTTTTCCCCTTGGTACTGCTGTGGTTCTGTCTGAATTCAGTCATGTCATGAGTGAATAATGAGGTTTTTTTTCCTTCTTCCTTCAACATTCTTATGCTTTCCCCCCTTTTTTTATATTATAGCATTGCCTAGGATCTGTAATGCAATGTGGGGAAGAATAGTTCCAATGAATATCCTTGACTCGTTCTTGGTCTCAGCGGGGAACGCTTTTAGTACTGCACCTGGAAGGGTGTGCAAGTTGGTGGAAGAGCACGTGCTTAGTAGGCATGAGGCCTTGGGTTCAATTTCAAGTATGCATGTGCACATGCATGCACACACCGATCATCAGTAAGTATGCCATTTGTTGCAGCTACTTTGTAAATTATTTTTTAAGATATTTTTTAGTTGTAGATGGACACAATATCTTTATTTTATTTATTTATTTTTATGTGGTGCTGAGGATCGAACCCAATGACTCACGCATGTGTGTGCAAGCGCTCTACCACTGAGCCACAGCCTCAGCCCCTGTAAATTATTTTTGTCAAATTAAGAACATTTCCTTCTATTCCTCCTTTGCTAAATTTTTTAAGGAGTGGGTATGGAAGCAAACGTTCGCTCTATTTCCATTGTTAGTCTATGTTATGCTGAGGCTAATCGACAGCTGACATTACATACAAACACCAAAAACAAAAACAAAACATAACTCTTACACTCTTATAATTACTGTCACGGGCAGTTTGGTAGGTTGTAGTATCCCCATTCTGCTTACTTGTGTATAAACTGGGGATGATAAATAGTATGGGCAACAGAGTTTTGTTGAAATAACTTGTCTAAAGTGTTTACACTGTGCCTCACAGCTGGTAAGCCTCTTTAAAGACTTATTAATTTTTTTTTCAGGTGAAAAAAACAAGACAGGGAAAGAATGAGTGACAACCAGTGATGGATGTGGTCCAGGAAATCCAGTTTCTGGACTCACCCTCTGGCTCTTTCCCTTACATCATTTTGCCTCAAGAGAGGGCTCAATAGCCTTTTAATAATTCCATACCACTAAGTCTCTTCATCACAATAAAGGGTTTCAAAAGATTACAAAATAATACTTACAAACTGTACTGACTAGGAAGGTTCTTCGGTAGATAATTCTCAGTAGTCAGTGTATTTAGTGTGCATACTTCCTGTGCATGTTTTGGAAGAGCAGAATTATTTGAGAAAGAAATTTTTTTGGTCAAGTTTTTTCTTCTGTAGACTCTTCTTACAAGTTAAGACAACCATTTCACTCATGGTTGCCATGCAAAGAATCTTGTCTTCAATCAGCTCATTAAGGTAACTTTGTAAAGATAGTGTTTTTTTAAAAGGCACTTTGCCAGCGCCCTCAAACATAACTTTGCAAATGGACAGCAAGAAAAACATGGTAAATCACTTCCATATGGCTCAAGGCAAGGAGAAACTTTTTTGATTAACAACACATTCACTATAATAAAATAACTTCCAAATCTGCTAGAGAGACACTAACTTATCTGCCACATCTATATTCTGTTTGATTTTTCATTGTTTTGACTCTCCAAATACCCTCCTAAACTCCCAACTGGTTCATTTTAAACAATGGTCTCGGCCAAGACTATCACCTGCTCCTATTTGTCAGTCCTATCAAGCAGATAGCTGCTCTTGAACTTACTTTGAAACCAGCTGCTTTAAAACATATGCTTCAAACGTCCAAGAGAGAGTTTTTGCAGCCTCATTAGTTGATACTACATTAACATATCATCTGCATATGCAAATACGAGTTTAAACATTTAAACTATTCCTTCTATACCTGTCTAAATCATAAACCAAGCAGATTAGTTCATATCATAATTCTCTGCAAATATAAAGGACAAAATGGGCACTCTGGTCTTAATGTTTTCATTGTCTAGATCACTCCATTCTTTCCGGACAGAAATTATTCACATCGTTTTTTGCAGTCTTGACCCACTGAGAAGTCTGACACAAATCTGGACAACTTGAAACATGTCCCCGTCCATCAAGAACTCCCCTGTTTTCCAAATGAGATAAAATAGAAACCTGACTGTCTTTTACCTTGTGCATTTTACAGTTTCTTTTGGTATAACAAAACCATCTGCCACCTCTGTCCCCTAACGCCTGGAATGAATCAAATCATCTTCCTTGCAAAGACCGTTAATCTCACAGTAATCCCTACTAATCACTTTGTAATCAGTACTCAAAGGGGCTAAAGGTACTTGATTCTTAATCACGATATTTTAATCATCGTTCTTGGGAGATAGCAGTTAGTAATCCTTAAATCTTGGGTTTATTTCTTTCTAATTATTCCCTGGGACAAAGACAGGAGCGCTCTAGAGATGAGAAACCAGATCTCTCTGGTGAGAGCTGGTTTAGGAGAATTTGCCAGTCCTAGTGGTGTTTCTGCTGTCTGACCATGACATTCAGTTTTGGATACTGAGGATGGCTCCTTATTGTTATTTTACTTTTTTGTTCTTTTCCTCACGTTGTCCCTCCCCCGAAACCTTACCAGCTGTACTTATTTAGCAAATTTTTGGATGAAGAGCAGCTTATTTTTCCCCTCTGCATCCATAAAAGGCTGTGGCTTCTGATTCATATATTTTCCTTTATTTATTTTTTATCAAACTCAGGAAATTCTCCTGCCTTACTAGTTTGCTGAGAATTTGTTTTTTTTTTTAATCATAAAAGGATGCTGGAGTTGGTCGAATGGTTTTTCTTTTTCTGCATCTCCTGATATAACCTCATGATTTTTCTTTTTGTTACTTTAATTGAGTTTTGTCCTTTTAGTACTAGTTTCTTGCTCCTTTACATACATTTATAACTTACCTTTGCTTTTTCCAAGTTTTTCTCCCATGAAAGGTGTGGAGGAAACTCATTACACATTTCAGAGGCTTGCTATCTTGTTAAATGGTGGTGAATATTACTTTTTTTTTTTTTTTTTGAAACCAGGGGCACTCAACCATGGAGCCATATCCCCAGCCCTTTTTATTTTTTATCTTGAGACAGGGTCTTGCTAATTTGCTTAGTGCTTCGCTATGTTGCTGAAGCTGGCTTTGAACTTGTGATCTTCCTGCCTCAGCCTCCTGAGCCGCTGGAATTACAGGCCTGTACTACCACACCTAGCAAATATTATTTTCTTTTCCTTGTTTTTTTTTCTCCATCACCAGTTTAAAATTGAGTTATTTTCTGGCCTCTCAGTGACCTTCTTACTTATATAATACTTATCATAAAATATATTTTTACTACTAAAATTCATTTGTTAAATTAATTTTAAAAATGGTCAAGGACCTATTATGTGCCAGGCACAAAACAAACACTCATTCACTGTTTAGTCTGAGGTTCTACAATAATATCTCTTGCCCAGAACCTAAGTTTAAATGTGTGATCACTAAGTAACAGTTAAGAAATGGGACTTTCACTCATGGTTATTTAAATAATAAAAATGATCACTTCAGAGTTGAGAGCTTCCTTCTTTGATCCTTTCTTCCCAAGTGTCACCCTATAGCATATTTATCAATTAATCAAGTATAGATTTAATAACTGAGTATGTTTAATTATATATGAAAGGAATAGACATGGAGAATGGAGGAAGAAAAGAACTAGAGTGAGATATCTTCCAAGAGTCTAGAGTAGAAGAGTAATAACCTCTGAATTGATTCTTGTCCCTTCTGTTTCTCTCTACTCGTGACAGAGGGATCTTTCTAAAACATAGCACTGATTTAAAAAAAATTTAATGGTTTTTATTATGTTCATAGAGTTATGCAATCTTCACCACCATCAATTTTAGAACATTTTTTCATCCCCAAAAGAAACCCATACCCTTTAGCTATCACCTCCTACCTTCCTATCCTCCTACCCAGCTCTAAGAAAATAACTAAATGTTTACTGTCTCTATAGATTTCCCTATTCTGAACACTTCATATAAAGGGAATCATATACTCAGTCGTCTTCTGCGACTGGCTTCTTTCCCATTAGCATAATGTTTTCAAAGGTCATCCAGCTGTATTATGTATCAGTGCTCATTCCTTTTTATGACTGAATACTATTCCACTATACAATTATACCACATTTTATTCTTCAGTCAGTGGACATTGGTTTTTTCCCCTACCTTTTGGCTATTATGAATATTGCTTATATAACCATCAATTTACAAGTTTTTATGTGCATGTTTCCATTTCTCTTTGGTATATATCTAGAAGTGAAATTGCTAGGGCATGTAGTAACTGTGCACTTAAATTTTTGATGAATTGGCACACTCTTTTCCAAAATGGCTGATCACTTATTTTCCCACCAGCTGTGTATGAGGGTTCTAATTTTACGTATTCATGTCAACACTTGATATTATCTGTCCTTTTTTTAAAATTTTTTTTCATTGTTGATGGATCTTTATTTTATTCATTTATTTATATGTAGTGCTAAGAATCTAACCCAGTGCCTCACGTGTGTGAGGCAAGTGCTCTGCCACTGAGCCACAACCCCAGCCCTCGTTATCTGTCTTTTTTATTATAGCCGAACCAGTGAGTATAAAGTGCTCTTGTGGGGCTGGGATTGTAGCTCAGCGGTAGAGCGCTTGCCTTGCATGCGTGAGGCCCTGGGTTCGATCCTCAGCACCACATACAAAGCAATAAAATAAAGGCATTGTGTCCTTCTACAACTAAAAAAATATTTTAAAGAATTAAATAAAATAAAGTGCTCTTGTGCTTCTGGTTTGCATTTCCCATGTGCCTAACGATGTTGAACATCTTTTTTTGTGGTTAATGGCCATATGTATGCCTTCTCTGGAGACACAGCTATTCAGATCCTTGGTCCACTTTTAATTTTTTTTTTTTTTTTGCTAATGACTAGAATATTCCATATTATTTTTTGTTGTTCTTCTTCTTAGATATACATGACAATAGACTGTATTTTGACATATTATACATAAATGGAGTGTAACTTATTCTAATTAGGATCCCATTCTTGTGGTTGGTTGTACATGATATGGAGTTTCACTGGTCGTGCATTCATATAAGAACATAGGAAATTTATGTAGAATATTACATATTCTTGATGCAAGTCTCTTATCAGATATATGATTTGCAAATATTTTTTCCATCTGTGGTTTGTCTTTTCAGTTTTTGATGGTATCCTTTGAAGCACAACATTTTCTAATTCTGAAGAGATTCCATTTGTGATTTTTCCTTTCATTGCTTGTTCTTTTGGTTTCATGTCTAAGAAACCATTACCAAATCCAAGACCAGGAAGATTTCCTCCTATGTTGTTTTTTTTTCCCAAGAGATTATAGATTTAGCTTTTACATTTACATCTTTGATTCATTTCAAGTTATTTTTTCCCCTATGGTATAAGGTAGAGGTGCAGCTTCATTCTTTTGCATGTGGATATCCAGCTATCCCAGTATCATTTGTTTAAAAGATTATTTACTCTATTGAATTATTTGGGCATCCTTGTCAAATAAATTTCAGGGCTTATTTCTAGATTCTTTTTTTTTTTTTTTTTTTTGGTACTAGGGATTGAATTTAGGGGCACTCGACCACTAAGCCACATCCCCAGCCCTATTTTGTGTTTTATGTAGAGACAGGGTCTCATTGAGTTGCTTGCTTAGCGCCTCACCATTGCTGAGGCTGGCTTTGAACTCATGATTCTCCTGTCTCAGCCTCCCAAAGTGCTGGGATTATAGGCTTGCACCACCACGCCCGGCTTAGATTCTTAATTTTATTTCTTTTATCTACAGGTCAGCACCACACCCTGTCAACTGCTTATTGCTTTGTAGTACATTTTAAAATTGGAAAATGTGAATCCTCCAGTATTGTTCCAGATTGTTTTGGCTATTCTGTGTCTTTTGATTTTTCATATGAATTTTTGAATCAGTTTTTAATTTCTATAAAGAATTCAGTTGAAATCCTGTTAGGGATCGCATGAAATCTGTTGGTTAGTATGGTCAGTATTGTCATCTTAACAATATCAAGTCTTCTAATCTGGGAACGTAGGATATCTTTCCATTTCTTAGATCATTTTTAACTTTTTAAAAAAATTTGTAATTTTCAGAGTAAACATTTTCCACTTCCCTTGTTAAATTGATTCCTAAACACTGGATTCTTTTTAATGCTCTTACAAGTGGAATTTCTTAATATCATATTCAGATTGTTCATTGAAAGTGTATAGACCTATAGTTGGTTTTGCAGATTGATATTTTATCCTACAAGCTTACTAAACTCATTTGTTAGTGCTAGTATTTGTGTGTGGGGTATTCCTTTGAATTTTCAGTATAAAAGATCATGTCATCTGCAAAGAATGATGGTTTTACTTCTTCCATACAATTGGGATGCCTTTTATTTATTTTTTCTGCCTAGTCACCCTCGCTAGAGCCTCCACACAATGTAGAATAGAATCAGTGAAAACTGACTTCTCCCTCTTTTTACCCTTAAGTCTAACATTAGCCATGGATTTTTCCACATGGACTTTATCATGTTCAGTAAGTTCTCCTTTCTTCCTAGTTTGGTGACTTTGGGGGGGGTTTTTTTGTTTGCTTTGGTACTGGGGCTTGAACTCAGGGGTACTCCATCACTGAGCCACATCCCCAGCCCTATTTGGTGTTTTATGTAGAGACTCTCACTGAGTTGCTTAGCACCTTGCCATTGCTGAGGCTGGCTTTGAACTCAGCCTCCCAAAGTACAGGGATTACAGGTGTGCACCACCATGCCCGGCTAGTTTGGTGACTTTTTAAAAAATAATATCTTTATTTCACTTATATTTATGTGGTGCTGAGAATTGAACCCAGGACCTCACGCCTGCTAGGCAAGCACTCTACCACTGAGCTACAGCCCCAGCCCCCTGAGCTACAGCCCCAACCCCTGGTGACTTTTTTATCATGAAATTTTCAAAAGATTTTTTTTTCATCTTTTGAGATGATTATGTGGTTATGTTTTTATTCACTCATAGGGTGACATCACTTGATTTTTAAATGTTAAGCCAAATTTGCGTTTCTAGAATAAATCTCACTTTGTCATGAAGCATAATTCTTTAATTCTTTTATATGATGCTGGATTTGGATTGCTAATTCTCTATTGAAGATTTTGTACCTGTCAATAAAGGATATTGGTCTATATTGTTCTTTTCCCATGATGCCTTTGTCTGGTTTTGGTATCTGGGTAATATTGGCCCCACAGAATGTTTGAAGTGCTCCCTTACCTTCTGATTTTGGGGAGAATGCATGAAAAATTGGTATTAACAATTCTGAAATGTTTGGTAGAATTTGCTCAGTGAAGCCAGCACTGACTTTTTTCAGCTGCCTGTTCAAAATTCTTCAGTGGTTACTGTGTTAGTCAGCTTTGCATTGCTGTGACCAAAATACCTGACAAGAACAACCTGTAGAAGAAAATGTTGATTTTTGGCTCACAGTTTCAGTTTCAAAGGTTCAGTCCATGGTTGGCCAACTCCATTGCTCTGGGCCCAAAGTGAAACAGAACATCATGGCAGAAGGGGTGGCAGAAGAAAGATGTTCAGCCTGTGAAAACTGGGCAGCAGCAGAGAGAGAAAGAGAGAGAGAAGAAGGGGCCATAGACAGAGTATAACCATGTCCCTAGTTACTTCCTCCAGTCATACTCCAGCTATCTACAGTTACTACTCAGTAGTCCCATCACATTATCCAGCAATGGGTCAGTCCAATGATGAGGTCACAGCTCTCAAATCTAACTGTTTTACCTCTGAACATTCCTGCATTGCCAAACACAAGTGCTCTTCAGGGAACATTAATGACCTAAACCATAACAGTTACCAATTACCTGGTGAATTAGACACAACATCCCATAGTATGCATTCATAAAAATATACCATACTATTCCCAAGTTACAACTACTATCCCATCTGCCAGTACTGATAGGCAACTTGTCCACAGGCTGTATCCTGTACTTTTCCTTGGCATACACTTCCATTGTCTTTGGGTATCAGACTGTTCTCTGTCCTTAAGGCATCTCAAGTCTACCTATATCTCAAAATCTTTTCTTGACACTCCTGTTGAATTAGTTTAGGTTTCTTTACAATATTCTTAGCAATTTCCTTTAATAGTCATTTAAAAATCTTTCTATTGCTCTCCATAGCATAGGTCTTATTGAAAAGCCTTCATAATTGGTTTCTGTAATTAACTAATTTTGAAAATCACAATTAGTGGGAAAAGCCACAGTCCAGTTAAATTGGAACCAGTTAGTTACTTTAGCCATGACACATAAGTATCAAATGCTATATGGAATCCACTGTGAACAGTATTTCTCTGTGAGCTCTTTTTCCAATGTCAGAATAATTAATAAAGGATTTTGCTTGAGGACCTCATTATGAATGACTTCTCTGTTTTTCTCCATATTTCTGAGGAAAATTTGTCTTTAAAAAATGGATTCACTACTGGGAGAGATTCTGCATGTCTTTTCGCTGACTTTCCAAGTCTCAAAATAATGATCTTTACAGTCGGGAATAACAACAGAGCTAATGGCAGGGCTACAATGGCAATAGTTTTCTAAAATATATTTCTTCTTCTAATATTTAAAATAAAGTTTTTTAGTATTTCAAAGATGATATATAATTTTCTAAGAAACCATACTTAGCAAGCAAACTTAGTAAACATAGCATCTTAAATGTATAACACTGATTTTTGAGTGTATGTGAAGATTACATTTTCTTAATATAGCTTTGAAATGTTTATGAGGAAATGAGAATTCTATGGAACATGCTCAAAACCTTTTTATGTTTTGCCACATTTTGAGGGGCTTATGACATAAGTGAGTTGGATTTTGTGACAAAGTACGTACTGCCCTAACATAGCTCATGCAAATCTCATTCCTAAATTTCATTAAGACAAACCTTTATTTTAGCAAACGATGAATCAAGAAGGAAACCAAGATGCAATTATAACAGACACATGTCACAGATCTATACTATTATGTAAATATTGTGACTAGAGCCATAACTTTAGCTGACTTCAACAATATTGCCAGCTTTACTGCAACATTAGCCATGTTGGTATTGATTCCACTATTACTACAATAGAAAAAAAAACAATATCCTTTCATTGACACTTACTGTGTACTTGGCATTGATACCAGACACCTATCACCTTTTTCACAGCAAACCAGCAAGGACACTATTTATATTAGCTGGATGTATTAGTCAGTTTTTTTGTGCTGCAACAAAACAAAACAAAACAAAAAACCTGACCTAAACAATGGAAGGGTGGAAAGATTTATGTTGGCTCATGGTTTGAGAGGTTTCAGTTCGTGGTTGGCTGGATCCATTGCTTTGGGCCTGAGGTGAGGTAATGTTAGGATGGAATGGTGCAGCAGAAAGCCACTCAGCCAAGAAGCAGCCAGGAAGCAGAGGGGTGGGCAAAAGGGTCAGAGACAAGATAGAGTTCCTGAGGTCATACTCTCAAAGACCCACTCCTTCAACTAAACAGCACCTCCCACCCACACACCCACCTCCCAGTAGTCCATTCAGCCGTCAATGGGTTAATTGACTGATGAGGTCAGAGCCCTCCTGATCCAATCACTTCCCAAAGGCCCACTACTGAACATGGCTACATTGGGGACCAAGTGTTCAGTGCATGAGTCTTTGGGGAGACACTTCATATCCAAACCACAACACTAGAATTAGGTTCTATTGTGAGCTACAGAAACCTAAAAAGCTAATATCTTAAACAAGAGAGAACTTAATTATCTTACATAAAAGTCTAGAGGTAAGCATCCTACAGCTGATTCTCCTCCACAAAATCCATAGTAACTCAAGCCTTTTCCCTTGTAATTGCCCACCAGCTGCAGTGTCAAAAGAGAAGAAAGAAATAAGACAAAGGGAGTCTGAGTTCTAGCTATTTAAGAGGCTGAGGCAGGAGGATTGCTTAAGCCTAGGGAGTTCAAGTCCAGCATGTCTCTTAAATAAATGTTTTTTTTTAAAAAGAGAGCAAAAGAGATGTATTAGGTTTTTTTTTTTTAAGTAAGTTTTCTACTATATAGTAGTTCACTTAGATTTTGTTGGAAAGAACTTAGTCACATAAATATATTTAGGTGGGTGGCCATATATCCAAATAAAAAATTGGAGATCTAAAACATGGAGCAATGATGGTAATACATATTGACATAATTAGATTTCTTCTCTTATATCAACATTATCAACAATATTATCAATATTATCAACTCTGTTTTAGAAATAAGGAACCTAAACCTTAAAACTATTAACTTCACCTGGCATGGTGGCACATACCTGTAATCCCAGCACTCTGGGAGGCTGAGACAGGAGAATCGCGCGTTCAAAGTCAGCCTCAGCAACGGCGAGGCGCTAAGCAACTCAGTGAGACCCTGTCTCTACATAAAACACAAAATAGGGCCGAGGATGTGGCTCAGTGGTCTAGAACCCCTGAGTTCAATCCCCAGTACCAAAACCAAAACAAAACAAAAAAACTATTTTACTTCCCTACAGTCACCTGGTTAATAAATGAGAGAGGATTGAAAACCATATCTATCTGAAATGCCTTTGTTATGGGGCAGGAGCAAAGGGGGTGGAAGTAATCACAATTTCTTTTAGAAACCTAGCATATTTCCTTAAAAATTGCCCCAGCTAGTTATTGCCATGTAACAAACCATGCCCAACATAAACAATAATTTATTTAGACCATCAGACCATTCATGCAAATCTATATCCATCTTGGCTGATATTTGCCTGAAGATTGATAAGAGGCTGACTGACTTATGACCTTAACTGGTACACTTTTATATTGCTACACATGACTTCTTATCCTCCATCAGGCTGCCCTGGGGTGTTCTTGTGTCATGGCACAGGTCCGAGAGAGAGAAAAAAAAGCATAAATGGCTTCTTTTTAAAAAAAATTTTTAAATTTGTTTTAATTAGTTATACATGACAGTAGAATACATTTATGCACTTAGATCATACATAGATGGGGTATAATTTCTCATTTTTCTGATTGTACATGTTGTAGAATCACATTGGTCATATGGTCATATATATACATAAAGTAATAATCTCTGTTTCATTATATTATCCTTCCTATGCCCATATCTCCTCCCCTCCCCTCCCTTCACTCCCCTCTATCTAATCTAAGGTACTCTGTTCTTTCGTAGTGCCCCACCCCATTGTGAATTAGCATCCACATATTAGAGAAAACATTCAGCTTTTGGTTTTGGGGGATTGGCTTATTTTGCTTAGCATGATGTTATCCAACTCCATTCATTTACCTTCAAATGCCATAATTTCATTCTTCTTTAAAGCTAAGTAATATTCCATTGAATATATATATATATATATCACATTTTCTTTATCCATTAATCTGTTGAAGGGCACCTAGGTTGGTTCCATAGTTTAGCTATTGTGAATTGAGCCTCTATAAACATTGACGTGGCTGCATCACTGGAGTATGCTGATTTTTAAGTCCTTTGGGTATAAACTGAGGAGTGGGATAGCTACTTCAAATGGTGGTTCCATTCTGAGTTTTCTGAGGAATCTCCATTCTGCTTTCCATAGTGGTTGCACCAATTTGCAGTCCGACCAGCAATGTATGAGTGTACCTTTTCCCCTACATCCTCGCCAACATCATAAACGACTTCTTGAGGCATAGTTTTGTAGTTGGCTCTGTCATTTATATGGCATTTTGTTGGTCAAAGTAAATAACAAGGCCAAATTCGACTCCGGGGTGGGGAAACAGACTTCATCTCTCTCTCTTTTTGGTACTAGGGATCAGACCCAAGAGTACTTACCTACTGAGCCACATCACCAGCCCTTTTTATTTTTTATTTTGAGACAGGGTCTGGCTAAATTCCTTAGAGTCTCACTAAGTTGCTGAAGTTGGCTTTGAAATTGCAATTTTCCTGCTTCAGCCTCCTGAGTCACTGGGATTATGGGCATGCACCACTGAACCCAGCCATACTCCATCTCTTGATGAACTGCAAAGTCACCTTGCAAAGATTCATGGGTACAGAGAGAACACTAATTGAGGCAATGAATACCATAAATCTACCACGTCACTAATAAAAGTTGTGATTAGAATTGAAAATGGTAAAGATGAGCTTCAATAAAAGGCTTGAACATACTGTCTCTTTTTTAGCATGCAGTTATGTTCTTCTTCTTAGAGGAACCTGTACTCTGCAATAGTTCTATTCAACAGTTATAGACATACCCATAAAGAAAAATACAGAAAAGGGTCCTTGAATTTTTCAATATTTTCTTCTGTTAGACAGAACCCAGATTAGGTCTAAGAAAGGATAGAAAAGGTCTGCGGCTAAAGATTTTCCATTGTTCTTTGAAACCATACTTGTCCTAGGTTGCATTTTTCTCTAAAACATGTCTGTGTTAAATCTTGATAAAAAGTGTGCATGTGTCTTCAGGTTCTTGAGAAAGAGACTAAAAAAGAATATAGTTTTGGGGGCTGGGATTGTGGCTCAGTGGTAGAGCGCTTGCCTTGCATGCGTGAGGCACTGGGTTCGATCCTCAGCACCACGTAAAAATAAATAAATAAAATAAAGATATTGTGTCCATCTACAACTAAAAAAATACAGTTTTACATACTTCATTATTGGACTAGTTTGTTCCTTCATTCACTTAACAAATGTGCACTGAATTCCTGCCATGATTCTCCACCCTGAGACACAATAATGAACAAAACTGGCTTCTCCTCTCGAGGAATCTACTGCTCTGGGTTAGGAATGGAGCCATCGATTAAATAATCACACAAGTATATCATGACAAAATGTAAAAAGTGGTATAAAATCATGGGATAAAGTGATCTGAGAGGTTCTAAAACAAAGAGCTGGTCCTCCCTTAGAAAAAGATGTTCAAGTCAAAATCTGAAGGGCAAGTGAGACTAGGGAGAGTCAGGATAGAGGATAGGCTTCCAGGCACAGAACTGAAAGGTCCTGAAGTGGTGGGAAGCCCAGCAGTTATGAAAGACTGAAAGAAAGCCACTGGAGCTGGACACTGAGAGAGAGAGAAAGTGAGTTATACATGAGACTGAAGGGGCTAAAAGCCATCAGATTATATCAGGGTCCTAGGCCTTGTGAGAGGTTTTAGTCTCTATCCTCAGAGCAAAGAGCAGCCATGGGAAGTGACATGAGCAGATCTGAGTTTAGAAGGTCATTTGGGGGTTAGGTCCAAGATGGGATAAGTAAAGGCCAAGTTAGGAGGTTATTTTAGCTCTGATAGCTTGAACTAGGATGGTGATGAAGAAGAGGGAAAAAAGCTGAACTACTCAGGAGATTTTGGTTGTCAAATTGATAGGCTTATGTACTGTGTTGCTCTGGGAAGTAAAGATGTGGTATATCTAACCTCCCACCCTTCCCAGCAGCCATACCATTGTGGTCTTGCTGTTGGTAGACTGTGGGCTTGATGATGGGGCCTGCTTCAGCCAATGGCATGAACAATGATATCAGCATGCTATTTTAGGTCTAGGATTTAGGAGGCCTTGTATGTCTCTACTTGTGCTTTTGAGGTTCAGCCATTATCCTGTATGGAACACACCCAGACTGGCCTCTTAGTCTGAGAAGGATGAGAGACATATGGAGTAGACCTATCCCACAGACCTCTAGCAAGAAACACAGCCAGTTAGGCTGCTGAAACCTAAAACAGATTTACCTAATTGAGCCCAATCTATATCAGCCAAAATTCAACAAACTTCTAGATACATGAGTAATAAGAAAATGAATATTGTTTTAAATATTGAAATCTGAAATGGTTTGTTCTGCAGCAATAACTGATGGATATCAGAAGAGTCAAAAATTACACTTGGGGTTCGGGGATGTGGCTCAGTGGTAGAGTGTGTGCCTGGCATGCTCAAGGCCCTGGGTTCGATTCTCAGCCACACACACACATACACACACACACACACAAATTGCTCTTGGGTTTTCAGCCTGCAAAACTGAATGGATGTTGGTGCCGTCCGCTTCAGCTAATCTATGGCTGATCTCTAAATGTCTTTCTTTTCTGGGACTAATTTTTCCAATTCTTTTCCTGCTACATCTACTCCTATTACTGCCACTTAGTCTCTAGAGTCAAAGGTAAGTAGTCAGCTAAGTAGGAGGAAGGACACAAGGTGGGTGCTATGGACTGAATTGTGTCCCTTCAGAATTTATATGTTAAAGTTCCAACCCCCAATATGACTTCGAATGGGGCTCAGATTCAATAGGATTAGTGTCCCAATAAAAGGAGGAAGAAATACAACAGAGAGTCTCTCTTTCTGTCCTTGTGGGAGGTACACAAAGGAGAGGTCATGTGAACACACAGTGTAGGTGGCTGCCTACAAGCCAATAGAAATGGCTTCAGAGTAAAATCTACCTCACCTTGGTCTTGGGCTTTGCAGTCTCCAGAACTGTAAAAAATACGTTTCTGTCATTTAGGCCATCTGGTGGGGGACAACAAAGGACAGCTCTGCCAGGGAAAAGCCATAGGTTGGTAGCATGTGGGCATCTCTTAGAATGACAACCTTCAGACAAGTCAGATGCTATTCTGCTATCATTGGCCTAGTCGAAGTTCACAAAGTGATTATCAATCTTTTCCAAAAAGTCTGTATTTTAGCATAACACACAACCTTGAAAAAAATGCAAGTTCATAATAATGTTAGAGGAAAGCACAAACATCAACCACTGTTGAATCCACATAGTCCACTGTTCTAATTATGTGGGGAGCTGTGGCTAGGGCCATTCCTGGGACAGGACCCCCACCCCTTATCCAAAGTCCAGCTTAATTTTTTAAAAGGGTGGAAAATGTTGAAGTGTCAGGGTGCTCCCTCCCGCCCCCGCTGACCCAACTTAGTTCCAGTTAAAAGCTGATTTGCAAAAGGAGTCTCATGATCCGTTACTTGGATTTTGTTTTCCTTCTTCATTGCTAAGGATATGCACTGGGATGGGTATAGAGAAAATTCAAGGTGAGAGGAAAGAATTCCATCATCTCTTTTTTATGTGTGTGTCCAAAAGGAGGGCTTTGTCTAAAACCATGAAATGGCACACACTAAATCTTACCTGTTGCCTTTTAAAATGAAACCTCCTTTCATTACATGGCACAGAATGTTCTCTCACTCACTCTCTCTCTCTTTTTAGATGGCACAGCATATTCTTAACATAGCCTGCTCCTTACCACCTAAGAATTTCATACCAGTAACTACTGGAAAGTTTGTGTTAAGCTTAAAGAGAGTCTTTGCTTTCATGAAGTTCTGATTGATTAAATTCCATTTGTACTCTGTGTGTGTGTGTGTGTGTGTGTGTGTGTATGTGTGTGTGTGTGTCACAGACAAGACAGAAAAACACAGAGAGTGGTTGTGATGACTTATGTCTATAGCTGAACAGTTGACTGGTTTAATTTTCATTTAACAGTTCTTTGAGACATTTGATTCCTTTGGCCCTTTAGAATGCGGTCTTTTATAACTTCCTCCCTTTTCCCTGAATGATTTCTGTCCATCATGGGGGGAAAGCAGAATTATTCCTAATGGGTTTTTGATTTGTCCTTCAGACTCCCAGTTTTTAGTAAGCACACAAAAAAACTATTCATGCACATTGCTACCTTACACTAAATGTTCTTTGTCAAGTTATTCTACAGGCTGGGCAGCATAAACATTCAAGGAAAAAAAAATTCATTGTACAACTGTTCTAGGAATCTGGTGCCAAACATTTCTGTGAGGTTTGTTTAAATAAGAAATGCAGTCAAAGAGAGACGTTTTTCATGGCAATCGTGGCCTTGGCCACAGAGGACACATATTTGAGTCTTGGTTGTTGCAGGAGCATGAAGGAGCCTGTCAATGCAGCTTTCCTCCAGGGAAGCTCCTATGTGAAGATTTCTTCACTTTGGAAATTCTTCGTATTTTAGTTTTTTTAAGGATAGTTTTAGCTTTTTCAGACTTTGTGCATGTCAGCACTTGAGCAGAAGGTCCGAGAAAAGCAGCTGCAAGTGAAAATAATTTGCTTTCAGAACTCAGGCAATTTTCAGGTTTTTATATATTAGTTAAAATAAATTTAATTAGTAAGAATAATAATTTTAAAAAGAACTCAGGCAGTGCTTCTGCGAAATCATGCTGTTTGGTGACTTTCCATCAAATGAATTCTTGTTTTCTAGCCATTGCTTTCTGGCATTGTCCTATGAAATGACTGTGGTGCTAAGGATTGTGCTGCACAGAGTTGGGGCAGGACATTCTTTTTTCTGAACTGCACCCCCATGGTTTCCGTCAGTCCTTCTTTTCCCCAATCCCGACTGCCCTTTCCCTGACTTTTTCTCCTGCTGGGACCTCTGTGACTCCCACCTTGCTGCCAGTCATGGCCCAGGCATTCATTTACTCTTGGAATTTAATATTATACATCATATTCTTTACCAAAGCATTCATAGACTTATAACCAGTGAAATACATTCCACCGTGGAAGTGTGAGCAGAGGACCGTTGAAGCATTAGGGGAAGTAGTTTGTCACTCTGGAAAGGAGACACTGAAGACTTCTCAAAGCTGGCCGTGGCAGGTCACACTGAGAAAGCAGGCATAGGAACAATGTTTTCATCAGAGGGATCCACCTCTGCAAACACTGGGAGAAGCTGAGGGGCAACTAGTGGCTGAGAATGACCATATAGGATATACTGTGAGCAGGGAAGCCACTGCTGATGGGCTAAAATGCTGCGACAACATTGGGAAGGACCTTGAATGACACACGAGGAAATCTGGATTTTAAAATCATCGAAGATTTTTATAGTAGATCTTTTTTGTTAGCAAAAGGACTCTGGATCTAAGGGTTATAGATGGGGTGGGAGAAGCAATCGGTGTGATTCAAATTAGGGAAAAGAGACAGACTAACACAAGTCCAGGTGACAGATGAAGGCCTGAGCTGGGGAAGTGACTCTGGGCATCAAGACTGGGATGTCCAGGACTCAGAGACTAAGTGGGTGGGGAGAGGAAAGGCTTTAAAACAAATCCATGTTTCTCTGGCTTCCTTGTTTTAGATTTCCTTGATTGGAAATCGAGCTATTAATAGAGTAGGTCAGGGTTGAATGAAATGATGAGTTTTATGCTCCTCAGGTTTGGACCCATGATAAAGTCTGAGAAGAGAAGGCGGCCCCGGACAGAGTTGTGGGGTGCTATGTATTGAAGGACATCATTAGCAGTTATCTCGCTGGCTATGACTGGGTAATTTAAAATTCTGAATTATACCAAAGAATGCGACTAGAACTGAGAACCACAGATCAAGTCCCACACTATGCCATCACAGCTGGGTGGAATGACATTTCCAGGGTCATAGAGTTACTGAGGTGATGAGTGAGGCTAAGACTCCCAGGACACTTCTTTCTTCTCTGCAGCCCTTACTTCTCCTCCAGATTTATCTTAGCTAGATTTATTTCTTTGTTTGTTTATGTATGTATGTATGTGTGTGTGTGCTTGGGATTGAACTCAGGGCCTCATACATGCTAAGCACACACTCCACCACTGAGCTCCCCTCCTAATTCCATTTGCCTAATTTAGATTTTAAAGCCACCCAGGAAGGTCTGCACTTCCCCCTTGTGTTTGCAACAGGCCATCAGTTATTCTAGTAATTCCGGCTGAGTGGTTGATGTGATGGATTGAGAGAGACGTGTCTCACGAGTTGATGACTCTGGTTTCCTAATAGTTCTGTTTCATGTAGCATTCTCATCGGAAGAGTGAACATGTATTTTCACTGGCTCAGCCTTTATCATTCTGCCTAGCAGCGTTTTGCAGAAGCTAGTCTTTGGCCTAATGTCTTCATATATGATCTGGACCATGGAATAAAAAAGTGCCCATATTTTTGTAAGAGATGCTGTGTGGGAGAAAAGTAGGTGGAGCATCCATCGGCAAGTCTTCTTCAAGAATTTGGGGGTGATGCAGAAAGGAAAGATGAGATCATTGTGTTTAGGAAAATTTGAACCTTGCTGGTTGTGAGAGATCCCACTAGTGAATATCAAGAATCTCTCTCCTTCAGAGCACACAGACTTCTTGGAATTAATCTCTTTAATGACATTAGTGACTTGCTTTAACCAATGGAATGTTAGCATAACAATATGTTATCACTTCTTGGGGCTGAGATTGTAGCTCAGCAGTAGTGTGTTTGCCTTGCATACGTGAGGCACTGGGTTTGATCCTCAGCACCACATAAAAATAAATAAAATAAAGATATTTGTGTCCATCTACAACTAAAAAAAATTAAAAACAAAAACAAAAAAACAATATGTTATCACTTCTAGATGGAATATATGCGAAACCTCTCTGATCTTTATGCTTTCTTCTGCGCCAGAAAACCTGAAGCCCTGCCTTGGGATGGTGATTCTAAATGGTAGAACTTCTGCCAGCCTGGGCCGTGGAGTGAGGATGAGCATCAGAGCCCCTCTGCTGACTAGGCAGGAAGTGTAGTGTAAACACCACGCAGCAACAACCCCCAAACTGCTGCTTTAAGCCACTAAGATTTCAGGATGATTCATTTACTGCAGCATAACTTAGCTTCTTCTGAATAACACACTGGTCAATAAGAAATATGTCCAGGAAGCTAGTAGCTAATAATACAATCCCTGATGTATTGCGAAAGGTGATGGTCTCGGAGGTCTGGAGTCATCATAGAAGGCAGTGCTGGTCCACTGGAATAACGGGACATAGACTGGGTAGAGTTCAGTAGGAAGTTTTAGTAGAAAAATTCACGGTCATGCGCTTGGAGTTGAAAAGCGAACATGTTCAAAGGCAAGGTGCCAAGCACTCAAAGGCAGTTGGCTGGAAAATTGAAAGTATAGCTTTAGTTGATAGCCAGTTGACCGGGAGGAATTGTCACAACCCTGCAGTTCCGTTGATTGAAAAAAATGCAAGCAGAGAACTGTGGCAAATGAAAAGCATGTCTGTATCATGAGGTAATTGTTATATTGCTCCCTGCACTGACCAGCGCGCTGCAGCAGGGAGCTGGGGTTGCTCCAGGCTCCATAGTTCAATGAGAATTGAGAGAATGTGGAGAGAGTTCAGAACGAAAGCAAAAATAGTCATTCAGTGATCAGCAAACAAGGGCTAAAGGACCTGGGATTAGAAACACGCTAAAACTTAGAGAGCAGACACTTAAGTCAGGGGTGTCTTAAAAAACATCAGTTTTGGACTTAAACTTCAGAAGAGCCACTGTGTGGAGAATGATGACTGTTTTTTCTCTGCTGCCAAGGACACAAAAAGAATGGGCTTATTAAAGTTAAACAGATGGAAGAATTTCCTGCCCTCTAGGGTTGTTTGACACCAGATAGTATAGGAGATTTCTCTCTGGAGTTTACAAAAAAGTGTTCTTTTGAATATAATGGATTCCCTGGGTCCCTCTTGATGCTAAGGGATGGAAGGTCCTTGGTCTCTCCTGCTATGACCTGGGTAGATGGATGATGTCCAGTATGGGACCCTCTCTGTGGGCCTGCTAAACTAACGCTCTGCACAACTCCCAGCAACATACCGGAAGCTGCATCCTTTCTTTCTTCTCAAGGAAGTACATCCTAAAACCAGTTCAGAGCCATGTGGTAATCAGGAAAATCTCAAATCCTCCAAAAAAAAAAAAAAAAAAAAAGTAATAGTTTTGAAAGTGTCAGTCTTTTAACTATAGTTTGTAAAAATAATGTGTGATATGATCATTCAACATTTAACAAGTAACTATTGAGTGAGGTGTGTGTGTGTGTGCTGGTGTGGTGTATCTATAGCTAGATCAACATGCAGTTATAATTCCCTGTGATAAATGCTATTATATGGGAAATATGACATGCTATGAGACCGCGGAGAAAGGCTGATTAGCTAGTACTTGGAAAGCATGCCTAAGCTGCGATGCACAGGATGAACAGAAGAGAATCGGCCAATAGAAGAGGTGGGAGAACAAGGCAGGGGAGGTGCGTGCTGAAGGCGCAGAGGCTGGAAGCACACAGAGGAATAGAGAAATGGAAAGATACCTGAACAGAGCACTGGAGCAGAATGGAAGCTGCTGACAATAGGAGACAATGCTGGCATGCAAGAGGCCAGAACTCTTGGGGTCACATCAGTCGTGTTAATAAGCTCTTGGATTTCATCCCAGAGCATAGTGGAGCCATGGAACTATTTAATGCAGGGAAAGGATGTTATCAGGTTTATGTTTCAGAAAGCTCACGCGGGAAAATTGGTTAGCAGGACTTCAGAATTAATCTAGTCTGAATTTGAATCTATGGTCCATATTGTTAGTTTGAAGATTTTATTTTATTTTGGTACTGGGGATTGAACCCAGGGATGCTTAACCACTGAGCTGCATTCCCAGCCCTTTTTCATATTTTATTTAGAGACAGGGTCTTGCTAAATTTCTTAGGGCCTCACTAAGTTGCTGAGGCTGGCTTTGAACTGGTGATCCTCCTGCTTCAGTCTCCTGAGCCACTGGGATTACAGGTGTGCACCACCATGCCTGGCTAATTTTAAGTCTTGGACAAATTAATTAATCTTACTTTCCCTATCTGTAAAATAGAGATAATTATGTCTAAATGGAAAGGCAGCGATGAGTATAGATTTACATATTGTACAGAAAGTATCTGCAGAGTGTCTGATATCCTGGAATATGTGCTCAACGAATATCGATTCCCTCCTCTACAAATTCCTAGTAAATTAACAAATGGTAAATGCAATTGACATGTTACAGAATCAAATACATTTTTTTTTCATTTTAACTAACATTATTAAATGGGTAGTTTCTACAATCCTCTTAAAACTATAGAGACTAGACTAGATTTTCCTACGGTTCTTTAATCATCTTTGTGGTTCTTTGCAGAACTCTCTCCAATTTTTCAAAATTCCACTTCAATTGTGGTGACCACAGCTAGATTAGTCACCGTAGAGAACTCATTATAATTAGATCAACACTGTGCAGTCACTTGGGCGGCTGGCTCAGCCATGTAAACCCAGTCAGCCGGTCCCCATCGACAAATAGGTTGTGTTCCAGGAGTTCATTAGTAAGTTGGTTGTTTGGAACACAGAAAGCCTTTCCCCATAGAAACAGAATTATAGATGGTGGCTTGTTTCCCAGGCCAGTGCACAAAAATCTATTTAATGCACATGCAGCTGAATCAGGGCCTGGCAATGATCGTTCCTCAAGCCCTTGACTTGCCCAGGCCCCAGTGGAATACCCAATCCGACGGAGCTTTGAGAATCTTCAAACCTCAGGCAGCCAACCCTGGGCCCTGTGAGGGAAGTGAGAACTGGACTGACAGTTTTAGAGTGAGAAACATTTGCAGCAGGATTATGAAGAGCACTTGTCTGAAATGTGCTTGATTTGCAGTTCTGCTTGTTATTATATAAGCAAGTAATTAAGAACTATCTTAAGATAAACACACCTACTATTATTCTGGGTACTTCACCTAAAACTACATAAATTATCTTTGAGCCTCACAAAACTCCTCTTAGAAATATCTTCTTCCCAGTTCTCCCGTTTTGCCAATATTTTAAGGAGATTGTGTGTGATGCAGGGGCAGGCAGGTAGAAGGTGGAGGGCTGGTTTTCTGGTTTACAAAGCCAAATCTTATTTTACTGCACAACACTGCCCCCCAGTGGAATGTGCTTTACACATGGCTTAGCATCACTAAACCAACCAAGTATATTCTCCAAGTAAAATAACAAGTTCTTCATTCATCTGTCCAACAAAGAATCTTTGAGTGCTTCCAGTGAGTTATGCCTGGGGAACACAGAATCAAATTAGACTCGGTGTTCTTTCAGAGTGGCTGGGAAATAGAACAAGTAAATCAATGATTGAAATCAACAAGACAAGAAAATGATTTTAAAAAATGATTACAAAGAAACCACAAAGAGATGAATTAGTGAGACTAGGGTGGTGGGAGTGGACAAGGAAGTTTCCTGGAGGAGGTGAGCTGAGCTGATTATTATTGTTATTGTTATTATTTTGGTGGTGGTGGTATTGGGGATCAAACCTAGGGGTGCTCTACCACTGAGCTATATCCCTGAGCCTTTTTGTGTTTTATGTTGAGATGGAATCTTGCTAAGTTGCCCAAGCTGGCCTCAAACTTGTAATCCTCCTATCTTAGCCTCCCATGTCACTCGGATTACAGGCATGTACCATGTGCTCAGCTTGAGCTGAGATTTGAAGGATGAGTTAGGGTTGGATGTAAAGCTACAATGGCAACAGGTCAAAGAGCATCCTGTGTAGAAGGAACAGCAATGTTTAAATGCACAGGAATATGAAACACACCAAAAAAAATGTCAAGCATTTCTTTGACTCCTCTGCTTTGGTGATAGATCAGTATCATGCAAGATAGAGAGCCAAGGGGCTAGGGTTGTGGCTCAGTGGTAGAGCACTTGCTTAGCATGTGTGAGGCAGTGGGTTCAATCCTCAGCACCATACAAAATAAATAAATAAAATAAAGGTATTGTGTCCATCTACAACTAAAAAATTTTTTAAAAAAAGATAGAGAAGCCAAGCCTACCTTGTGAGATGGACAAGTGAAAATGATATTTCAGTATAGCTTTAATATGCCTTTCCTTGATAATGACATTTTTAGATTCTTAATATATTTAAAGTATATATTTAAAGTATATATCTGCATTCTACCACTGAGCTACATCCTTAGCCTGTATCTTTTAATTTTTAAAAAACATCTTCTAAAGACTTTCCCAAGTTCTATGATTATTAAGAAAAAAATGGGTTGTAATTTGCCTTTAAGTCCTTGCTCCACCCAACATGTACTTCAGGCTACAGCATCCCAAGGAGGCATTTCCCAGCTTGGCTGCAGCATTTACCTCTCGGGGCTAGGAGATCAGGGACAGGCTTGCTGTGTGAACCCAGGCAAAGATGAGGCTTCTCCAACAGTGAAGGGAGTCTGAAAGGGCTCAGGCTACTGCATGGGCTCAAGCTAATAGCAAGGGGCCCATCCACACCTGTAGGATACAGCAGACAGCAAGGACAGAACCCAGGGGAATGGTCTGGTATGACCTGTCTCCCCTTCTCTCTGTTGAATGGAGACTAGCAGCCACCAGGACACCTGGTGTTGAGCTAGCGGGTCTTAGGAGCCCTGATGCAGGTTACAGCACAACTGCCACAGGGGCGTGAGCTCAGGAGGAAATAACAAGGCAAAGCTTCACACACGAGCCCCACTACAAGATGAAAGAAACACAAAACAAAATACAGGCTGCAAAGCACATGAGGAAAACCAAAGGGGCAAGATGATTTAGCTGCTGATAAATAACGACCTCAACCACTGGCAGCCTCCCCACCCATATCTATGGGAACTCATCATATTCACTCACTCTGCAGAGCCCCCAGATGCCCGTCACCCCTCCCCTCTGTCCTCCTCATCCCCAGACATCATCACACTTCCCTCATTCTGTCCACGACTTTCATTCTAGTCCAGCCCTTGAAACCTTCACGTTCAGCCCTTGGGCACTAGGAAAATTCCCTAAGCTCTCTACCTCTTTCCTCAGTGTTCTCCCCAGCTTCTTGCTCCAAACAAAGCATGGCGCAGCCTGCTGTCCTTTCCCCACCCCTTCCACCCTTGTACCACAGAACCTGAGAGCATCCTCTTTCCTCCTCCACGATGCTTCCAGATCATCCCCCGCTCCCCATTCTCACTAAACTCACTGAGCTTTCATCTCACATCTACCATCTAGGATGGCTTCTTGGTGTAGCCATCAACTGACTCCCTCCTGTCTCCACTGTTCGGGCTTCCAGCTCACTGTCAATCTCACCAACACCACTCTGGGCTTTATTCCTGGTGATTTGGATGCAAACAATGAAGATCACTTCAATATCCAAGCCTCACAGTGCCTTGGACTCCCCCTTGTTATCTCCTGGACCTCCGCGCTGGACCTCCATGCTGGACCTCCGTGGTCATCCTCTAGACCTGATCACTGCTAATCACTGTAACCCCTCCCCACTCGCCAGTTCAAGGATGTGCTCTGAGCAAGACCTCCTGTGTTTCAGATGCTCCCTGTTCCTTTTCTCACTCTTGACACTGGAAATCCATGCCTTCTCTCTTAAAAATCATCCTTACTAAGGGATTTACCAATTATCTAGTATTTTCTTTTTTTTAAAATATATTTATTTTTTAGTTATAGGTGGACAGAATATCTTTATTTTATTTTTATGTGGTGCTGAGGATCGAACCCAGTGCCTCACGCGTGCTAGGGAAGCACGCTACCACTGCGCCACAACCCCAGCCCCTTATCTAGTATTTTCAAAGAACCAGTTTTGGGCTTTTTTCATCCTTTTATTTTACATGTTTCTGTCTCCTTATGTTGTAAACACAGAAAGTTGAGTGTCTGTGAATGAGTCCATCTAGCCAAACCTAATAAACAGCATCAAATTGTGTAAAGAAAAAAATGCTCATATATATAGTCTGACAATCTTTGTCTTTAATTACAGCACTTCTGTCCACTTATGTTTATTTAATTAGTGATACTTTGGGGTTTAAATATACCTTTGGGCTGGGATTGTGGCTCAGTGGTAGAGCACTTGCCTCATATGTGTGAAGCACTGGGTTCTATCCTCAGCACCACATAAAAATAAATAAATAAAATAAAGATATTGTGTCCATCTACAACTAAAAAATGTATTAAAATAAATAAATATACCTTCTTATTAAGTGCATTCTTTCTTCAGCCTGTTCTGTTTTCCTTTCCTTTCGTACCCTTTTTTACATGAACAAAATTTTTCATTATTCCTCCCCCCTCCATTAGCTTGGAAATTGTATACCTTTCAATTACCCTGTGGAGCAGGGGAGGGTATTCTAGATGCCTAGATAATTACCCTACTGAGAATAATGTGCCTTTTTGGATTTTCAAAGTCTAATGTGAATTGGTATTTTTACTTCTTTCTAGACAAAGCCAAGGACCTTAGAATATTTCTTTTTTTTTTTTTTGGTGCCAGAGATTGAATCCTAGAGATGCTTAACCACTGAGTTACATCCCCAACCCCTTGCCTTTTTTTTTTTTTTTTTTTCTGAGACTGAGTCTTGCTAAATTGCTTAGGGCCTCCATAAGTTGCTTAGGCTGGCCTTGAACTTGTGATCCTCCTGCCTCAGCTTCCTGAGCCACTGGAATTATTACAAGCATGCCTCACCAAGCCTGACTCCTCTTACTCTTTTGCCTAATTTTTGTGGTTGTTGTTTGGGATTTTCTTTCTATATTTTAAACTCCAAAATTATGATTGTGTGTATATTATCCATGTTCATTTAGGTTTATTCACATAGCTTCCGTCTACATTGCTCTTCATATCTTTCTCTCCCTAACTTTATATCTCTATCTGTCCAAAAACAACATTCTAGATTTTCATTTGTCATGGTCTTCTAGGGATAAAAGTTTTTTGGCTTATTGATAAATTCCTTTGCTTCCCCTTTATTCTTAAAATACATTTTTGCTGGATATGGAATTTTCATTGAAATGTTTTATTCATTCACTTTTTTTCAGTATCTTAAAAGTATCATTCCATTTTCTTTTGGCTTCTATAGTTTCTACTGGGAGATCAATAGTTGGTTAAATAAAAGGACCTCCAATTTTAAAATGTCTTTCTTCTTTTCTCCTTCCTTTCCTTCTTTCCCTTCTTCCTTCCTTTTTAAAAAATACCATTTGGAACTTTTAAAAGTCCTTGAATTGGTCTTCCATTTTTGTTAGATAAATTTCAATAATTATCTCTTAAAATACTGCTTCTGTCCACTTCTCCTTATTCTCTCCTTTTCAGATTTCAATTTCATATGTTAGTCCTTATTGAATTCTCTATGCCTTTCTCTTTCTCATCTGTATTTTTTCGTCTTTTTTTCCTGTACCTTATTCTGGAATTTTCTTCTATCTTCCAGGACACTAAACCTTTCTTTTATATGCTGTTAAACTCAATCAATCCATTACATATCTATTTATTTCAATAATTTAAGTTTTTAGTTCTAGAATTTTCACTTTATAAAGATTTTCAGTTTTCTGCCAAAATTCTCAGTCTTACCTTTTAATCTCTCTACACACATGACTAAAGTCTGCCTATAAACTCTAACACTTGAAGCTTTTGTGGGGTCTATTTGTATTGTCCTTTGTCTTTGCTGCTGTCTGTTCATGTTCCCTCATCTCACATGCATGGTTATTTGTTATTACGTGCCAGACATTTTACTTGCAAAACTATTTCTAGAAATAATTGAGGGAACTTGGATAATATGATTCTTCTGAGAGGATTTATATGTCTAATGCCTGGGATCACTAGCAGCAATCAAATTGAGGAACAAAGATGATTAGTAAGTAAACTTTAGTTTCCAGCTAGAGCTTGTCTATTTCAATGTATTGATTCTTCTTGGAAATAACTCTTTAGGGTCTCAATATAAAGTGATGAGGTTTTTACCAGGGCCTATTTCCTTAGTGGACCCTAAATGCCAGTCTCTTTTTCTTTAGCCCTAACCAGCTGACAAAAGTGAAGATCAGCCTCCCAGTCCCTCAGCAGCCCCTATGGAGTAGGCAAACAGTATCCTGGACTCACATTTCTGGGCCTTTGTCCTTCTCTAGACAATAGCCCAGTAATTTTTTTCACTACTGAAGAGCATCAGCACCCCTCTTTTTTGGTTTTAAGACAGGGTTTTGCTGTTGCTCAACTGACTTTAAACTTGAGATCGACCTGAATCAGCCTCTGTAGTAGCTCGAATTATAGGTATGCACCACCATGACTGGTCCTGGCTCAGTAATGCCTCATTCTCTTGTTATCTCTTCTATGCCTTTGAGCAAGTGATCCTTATATTTTTGTTCAGTCCTTCTAGTTGCCTTCAGGGAGATTGTTTATCTGAGATATTTAGTTTCTCATTAACTTCTCTTACCAGAAATGGAAGTCTCTGGCATGTTTAATTGCTCATAATCTCTTTCCTCATTATTCTTAATTTTATAATTTTCTTACATAGACTCAGTTCAGGACAAATGTTTAAATTACTTTATCAATTTGGTAATTTTAATTGACAATGTAATTAGACTTAAATTAAACTTATAAATTAATGTGGTGAGAATTGATAATTTTAGCTTTATATTCAGAAGCATCATGGGTCTTTGAGTATGTTCACATATTTTTTTCTCAAAGGCTGGTGTTATGGTTTAAATCCCCAAAGCTCATGTGGAAGACAATGCAAGAAGGTTTAGAGGTGAAATATTTGAGTTATGAGAGTCTTAACCCAGTCAGTGAATTAATCCCCTAATGGGGATTAACTGAGTGGTAACTAAAGGCAGGTAGGGTGTGGCTGGAAGAGGGGAGTCACTGGAGGCGTGCCTTTGGGATCTGATGAGTGGAGTCTCTGCTTCTTGATCATCATGTGAGCCACATCCCTCCACCACACTCTTCCGCCATGATGTTCTGCCTCACCCGAGGCCCCAAGGTGTCAGTGGACTAAGACCTCTGAAACTGTGAGCTCCCAATACACTTTTCCTTCTCTAATTCTTTGTTAAGTTTTTCAGTCACAGCAACAAAAATATTGATTAAAACAGCTAGGGATTGAAGCCAGGGTCCTGCATATGCTAAGCACACACTCTCTCACACAGCCATACCCCCAGTTTAATGTTCACATTTTAAAATGTTCTTCTATGTGGTTGTATAATTTTCTCTGTATGGTCCTTACACATTTCATAAGTAACTGTTTCTACTTTTATTGTTTTACTATTGTCAGTGGGCTTTTTAGTCCATTTCATTTTTAACAATTTAATAATGTTTTAAAGGAAAGCTATTATTTTTTATATTAATTTCCTAAGTAGTCATTTTATTTTTTTTAATCTTTTTTTTAGTTGTAGATGGACATAATATCTTTATTTATTTATTTATTTATTTATTTATTTATATGTGGTGCTGAGGATCAAACCCAGTGCCTCACACATGCTAGGCAAGTGCTCTACCATGGAGCCACAGCCCCAGCCCCTTCAGTAGTCATTTTAATTATTCATTTTCTTATTTTTTAATGACAAAAGCATTTTTGGATCCTAAAGGCCAAGAGAACATCTCTAAGTATAGTTTTGTGGTCTCTTTTATTTTATTTATTTATTTTTTAAAATATTTTTTTAGTTGTAGATGGACACAATATCTTTATTTATTTATTTTTATGTGGTGCTGAGGATCGAACCCAGTGCCTCACGCATGCAAGGCAAGTGCTCTACCACTGAGCCACAATCCCAGCCCCTTGTGGGGTCTTTTAATTTTTTATTTTAGGATTGTGAGGTTTAAAATATTTTTTCCAAATGTGTATTTTTATTAGTGTGATTGCAAATTACACGTATTTTATGAATTTCTAATTTTATTAACTGTAACCAGATAATGTGGCCTCTTCAATTACAACTATTTTGATTTCTTTCTTTTTAGTTTTTAGTTTTGTTTTGTTTTTGGTATTGGGAATTGAACTCAGGGGCATTTTACCACTGAGCTATATCCCTAACCCTTTTTATTTTTTCACTGGAGACAGGGTCTTGCAAAATTGCTGAGTCTGGCCTCAAACTTGTGATCCTCCTGCCTCAGCCACCCGAGTTGCTGGGAATATAGGTGTGCACCACCATGTCTCACTATTTTAGATTTTTTTCTTCACTAATATCTGATGAATTTTCAAAAAAGTGTTTTTTGGACATTTATAAAAGAAAATATATGGGCTCAAATTTCTATGACTTTTCTTATTTTTTTTTTAATTTTTTTTTTTAGTTGTAGATGGACACAAATATCTTTTTTTTTTTTAATTTCTATGTGGTGCTGAGGATCGAACCCAGTGCCTCCCGCATGCAAGGCAAGTGCTCTACCACTGAGCTACAACCCCAGCCCCGACCTTTCTTATTTTGCCTACTTGATTTGGCACAGATTTTGTGAAGGGACTGCTATTACATTACACGTTAATTATATAATTACATCTTTATTTGTATCTCTAAGGTTTTTGCTTATTTTTATACTGCATTATCTGTTGAATAAATGTCCAATATCATTATGAATTCTCTGTAGATTATATGTATTAGATATACATAATCTTTATCCTATTGTATGAAGTGTGAGCTGTTGGAAAAAATAATAGAGAGAAAACAGTTGGAATGGTCTTTGTTACATGAGTGTTCAATAAACGACAGCCTGTGTGTAATTCTTTTATTTTTATCTCTTTTCTCTCATTTTATGCTAGTTGTGCTTTGTGTAAACAGCAAGTCATCTCACCAAATTTTGTTTTTTAAAAATATTTTTTCCTCAAAAATAATAGACATTCAGAAAAGTACACAAATCGTAAGTGTATTGCCTAATGAATTTTCACAAAGTAAGGAAAAGCTGAGAAATCAGCAGTCAGATCAAGAACATCCCAGAAACTCTCCTCTTTCCTCTTTCTAGTCACTAGTCTTGCCATGGGCAGCCACTTCTAGCAGCATGGATTAGCTTTCTATGATGCTGAATTGTAGATGAATGGACTTGTAGAGTGTGTGCACCTTGGTGTTTACATTCTTTTGTGCAACAGCATGTTTATGGGATTCACCTGTCTAATGTGTAGCTGGACTTTGCTCATTCTTTTTTTTTAAATTTTTTTAGTTGTAGATGGACACGATATCTTTATTTATTTCTATGTGGTGCTGAGGATCGAACCCAGTACCTCACACACACACGAGGCAAGTGTTCTACCGCTGAGCCACAACCCTAGCCCTGGACTTTGCTCATTCTTATGGATAAGTAACATTAATCACTGATGGTCTTTTAGGTATTGCCTAATGTAAGCCTGTCTCAAATAGCGCAGCTACAGTCTTGTGCATGCATTCTGGTGAACTGATTTATGCATTTTTGTTGGGCATATATCTCGAGGTGGAATTTCTGGGTCACAAGATTCACATATTTTTAGTTTTAGAAGACATGATTAAACAATTTTACAAAGTGGTTGTATCAATTACACTCCCACAAACTTTGCCTTTTTAAAAAATTTTTCTAGTTGTTGATGGATCTTTATTTTATTCATTTATTATTTATATGTGGTGCTGAGGATCGAACCCAGTGCCTCACTCATGCTAGGCAAGCGCTCTACCACTAAGCTACAATCCTAGCCCAAACTTTGCCTTTTAATAAGAATTTTTAATTGTCATAATTGTTATGGCCACTGTCATATTATTTTGTGGTTCTGGTTTTGGTTTCCTTGATGTTTTTAAAATTCATTTCTGTTTTCAGTGTAAACAGAACTTTGTTATCTCTTGTATTTTGCAATAATTTGGAGAGTAGAAAATCTGTTTTTAATTTTTACTAATTGTTACTATAAAGCAATTCACAACCATTTTCATAAGTCTATTTAATTATCAAAATGACAATAATATATGTTGACTCACTTTTCATGAAAGGCAAAGGCTGTGGCGCTTTTACTTTTGTTCCTTTTACTGCCTTCTGTCTTAATAAAATTACTACTGGGTCATAAATCCTATCACCCTAAATTTAGCCTTATCAGTGAGGGCTAACCTGTAATGTTTGATATTGGCCCACATTAAATTGATCAAATGGTACGATGCCATTGACCTTGTACACGCTGTCGTAAGAAAAGCTAAATGAAACTACTGATTGCGATTGCCATGAGGATCTTGGTCAGTGCTTTACTGGGTCCTCTGAGTAAGGCATGGTTCTCAGAGCCCAGAATTAGAAATCATGCTTTCCAGGAGGATGTGGTTTGTTTTATAACATTTATAACCTTGACTTCTAGGAAATTTAGAATATCTTTAATCTGTCTATGTTGTTTATATCTTTGAAATGAGTCTTGAACAGTTTGGGGAAGGAAATAAAATATGAATCCACGTGTCAAGGCAAAGGTGTCTTCCACATCGATGGCAATTGTCTCTAGGGACAGAAGTCAGTTGAGAAGAGTGAAGACTGAAAAATCATGTTTACTGTTTGCTCATCTGTATTATTTGAATTATTTGAGTATGAAGTTGTACGTTCTTTGTATAATTTAAAAAACAAGCCGGGCGCGATGGCTCAAGCCTGTAATCCCAGCACTTAGGGAGGCTGAGACAGGAGAATCGCGAGTTCAAAGCCAGCCTCAGCAAGGGCGAGGCCCTAAGCAACTCAGTGAGACCCTGTCTCTACATAAAACACAAAATAGGGCTGGCGATGTGGCTCAGTGGTCGAGTGCCCAAGTGCAATATCCAGTACCAAAAAAAAAAAAAAAAAAAAAAAAGAAGAGTATATTTAAGAAGCAGGACAGCACTTCCAATGGACTAACAATCTGAATAGACTGCTGGGAGATGATGGAGACAGGAGGAGGTGGGACGGAGTTGGAGGGAGTAAGTCATTTGGGACATGCCCTGGAAGGGTATCTCTTGTGCTTGGTCTGTCCCCTCTACCCTCCTCCTCCTTCTTCTTCCTTTTTAGATATACATGGCAGTAGAGTGTTTTTTGACATATTATATACACATGGGGTATAACTTTATTCTAATTAGGATCCCATTCTTGTGGTTGTACCTGATGTGGAGTTTCACTGGTCGTGCATTCACATGAACATAGGAACATAGGAAAGCGACGTCCCATTCAGTCTATTGTCTTTCCTGTTTCCATCCTCCCTCCCTTTCACTCGCCACTTCTTTCTGCAAGTGGTCAGATGGTGGCGAGTGTGGGGTTGTTCTAGGAGGTGAACAGAGGAAGTTTATGAAAGGGTTAGGGAAGCATCAGATATCCTTCCTAGATACCTTATTATTAATGAGAAATAAGTCATTGTACAAGCAACTGCCCCCTTTTAGCAAAAATTAGACTTGGTTGTTAATCTTTTCCTTTTTCCCTGTCCTTCATCCCTTTCTGCTTCCTGCTTTTTTTTGAGCCATAATCCTTCCTCTGTGATCCTAGAAAATACCCCAATCTAGGCTATGTGATTACACCGCAGGTAATGAAGTTCTGACTTCAAAATGAATTGTTAAATCAAATCCTGCACACTAATGAAGGAATTATTCTACAAGCTTCTGCCGATAGCAAATATTCCATAATTATGCCACAAGATGCATTTCTCAGAAAATCAAACAAAGGACACAGGAAGGAGCAGGCAAATCATATTTTTGCTTTCCTTTCTTTCTTCTTTTTCCTATTGCCCCATGCTCAATTTTCCTAAGAGAAATGGCAAGATTTTAGAGGTTTCGGTTTCTGCTTATTTGATCCTCTTTGTGTGTGTATGTGTGTGTGTGTGTGGTTCTTTTCCTGCTTTTATCTTCTCTGCTAGGGCTTGGGTTCACTTAGTAGATAAACAATAATTTTATGAAATGGCATTGTAAAGGGATCACCAAACATGTAAGTTGTACTTTCTAGAACAGAATTTCTAAAACAAGATTCTAAAACACAATCGTAAGTCTCAAAGGGTTTAGTATAGTGCAGTCTTATCTGTAGATATCACAACTCACTGTATTTGAAGAGTTTTAAGCCTTCCTCAAGGGAATTGTTGAACAGTATGTACTAGGTTTTCAGGGATAGTCACAAAGGTAACGCAGAAATAGAACCCTCAATTCAAAACCTTAACATGGGCCACTCCCCAAGCCCCACCCTCCAAATAAAGTTGCCCTCTTTTCTCTATGAGAAAGTGCCATGATTTGGATATAGTTTGCATTTGTTCCCCAAAAACTTATGTGCTAGAGGGTGGTCTCCACTGTGGTAGTGCAGGAAGATGGTGGAACTTTAAGAGGAGGTGGAATCTAGCACAAGGTAATTAGGTCATGGGGACACACCTTCAGAAAGAATTAATGTAGTTCTCATGGGATCCTGGTTAATTTCTTTAAGAGTAGGTGGTTATAAAAAAGAGTGAATATGGTCCCTGAGTCTCTCTGGGTTCTTGTCTTGCCATGTGATCTTTCTCTGTTATACACACATGGATGCCATCCCCCATGTTGTGATATAGTTTTGAAAGAGGCCCTCACCAGAGCTGATCAGTTGTTGGTGCCATGCTCTTAAATCTCTAGAACTGTGAGCTAAAAATAAATAAAAATAAATCTTTTCTTTATAAAGTACCCAGTGGCAGGTGTTTTGTTATAGCAACAGAAAATAGACTAATACAGAAGGAAAGTGGGTTTGGCTAAGCAAAGGTGGGACTGGAGTTTGGCATGAAATTTCTGAGCTCTAGGTGCTGCCAAGCCTTCACAAAGTGGACTCGTATCAATAGTGGTGGTGTTTGTTTGCTCCCACAGGCTCTTTGACAGTTTCCTTTGGCCTTGCCACACCATCTTTACTCCTTTCAGACCCCTCAGGCAGGGCCCTTTACTTACTGGATGTTGTGGCTGAGTTTCACTCTTACAGGAAAGAACACATTCATTCTCCATCTGATCTTCCTGGATATTGGTCAAAAAATTCAAGAAAAGGAAATGAAATGCAAAACAGCATGCATTTTAGTTCTGTTTCTCAATTCCCCTTAAAGAAATCAAATTGTTTGAGACTTCCTCAGATTGGCATCACTCAGATTTTGCCTGAGGTAATTAGGTATTGACATGTGTCAAGTTCTATGGGTGGGCACATGATATCTGAAGTCACTCCAGTTTTTTCCCCTCTACACTCTCATTTCCAAAACTTTAAATCAAATTCACAGAGCCTTGAACCAAGCAGTACACCAGCAAGGAAAATAAATGTACTTTGAAAGTGAAAAAAGAAACCTGCTGTTTGATTTGCATCATTTTATTAACTTGAGTTAGTCAACATTTTCTGAGAACTTGCTAGGTATAGGATGTAATAGACAAATGAGAAAATGACCAAAACTATAGGCAGGTTTTTTTGTTTTGCTGCAAAATCCAACTGGTTAGTCTCATGGAAGACACCAACTAAAACATACCAGAACTAAGAATACAAATAATGGAAACATGGCAATGTCCACTAAGAACACATTAGTTGAAATCACCTATGAGTGCAGAAGGGCAGGATCCATGAGTGTCCCTCGGACCTCTGGAAGCAACAGTTTTGATGAAGAATCCCACTTGGGGATTATGGAATATCCCTGGCAAAAGCTAGGTCAACTGCGTACCTTGCATCTCTTAATCACGGCAGGAGACATCAGGCAGGTAAGCGTGGTGACTTTACACGGATAGTTGCCTACGCCAAACACATCATTTTATTTAATCGAAGACACCATTGTAGTCCTTTAGGGTGTCATGCATATGATTCATGACTATGTAAACCCAGGACTCTTTTTAATCTCCCTTAAAAGTTAGAAGAAGCAGACATGACACTTGGCTCTGAAGACATCTCAGGTTAACACTGGGCTCTCTGTGCCTCCATATGCCTGGTTTACCATGTGGTGAATTTCAAGTGAAATCAAGCCTCTGGTTTGAAAAGGAAAAAGGAAGTCATCTGGTTTATCACCTGGCTCTTGAGAGGAGTGGACCAACTTTCCAAAGCCCCCTTATCTGTGCTTTCTGCTTGCACAAATTGGGAAAGCTGCCAAGAATCTAGGCAAGAAGTCTGGTTTTGAATGACAAAGTCTTCAGAGAGGCACCACGCTCATTTCTGACGTGTGATATTTCTAAGTCCTTCTGGAAGCTGTCAAGTCTAAGTGCCTGTGCTTGAAGTTCCATGGGCGGGCATGGTACCTGGAAGGAGTGCCTGGAAGCACTCAGTGGCTCAGGACAATACACCCCAGACTGCCGGTGGGGAAGGATCGTTTTGTCTGAAATCCACTGTAGATCAATATTTTAAAAAATGCAATCAAATGAACTAATAGAAAATGAAATTTTAAAAAAGACGTGCAAGGGGCTGGGGCTGTGGCTCAGTGGTAGAGCGCTTGCCTCGCATGCGTGAGTCACCGGGTTCGATCCTCAGCACCACATACAAATAAATAAATAAAATAAAGATATTGCGTCCATCTACAACTAAAAAAAATTTAAAAAAAAAAGACGTGCAAAAAACAGGCTTAATTATTTTTGTTAAATTCAATGGGCATAAAACTGCTCTGTCTTAACAAAAATATGTTCTAAATGCTTATTCTATATTTACCTTACTACAGATTTCTTACAGTTTGTATAATGGAGGAGGAACTGGTCCTTGGGTGCAGGTTGAGAAGCACTGGCTTAAACAGTGATGGAATGGCGTCTTATTTCCAAAGCAGGAGCCTATCAACCAATTGCACAGTCAGAGAGCATATCCTTTCTAGTCAGTTCTATGTAGTTATTTATTCTGGCTAGTTTGAAAATCTGAAAGCACCCATGTTTTTCTTTTTCTTTTTTGAAAAAAATTGTTTTTTAGATATATATGGCAGTAGAGTATATTTTGACACACTATACATACATAGAGTATAACTTCCTATTCTTGTAGTTGTACATGATGTGAAGTTACACTGGTCATGTATTCATATATGAACATAGGAAAGTTATATGTGACTCATTCCACTGTCTTTCCTATTCCCATCCTCCTTCCTTCCCTTAATTCCTCTTTGTCTAATCCAATGAACTTCTGTTCTTCCCCTACCCACCCTCCCACAGCTGTGGGTTAGCATGTGTGCATGTATGAATATGTAATAACAAATCCCATTATTATGTTCAACTATAATGCACCAATAAAAATAAAAAAAGAACATCATGGTGGAAATACATGGTAGAGGAAAGCTGCTCAGTTCACAGCAGCTAGGAAGTAGAGAGAGCCAGAGAAAGAGGCTGGGAATAAGATGTACCCTTCTAAGGCATGTTCCCCCCATCTGCCCACTGTGATCTACTTCTTTCTGGTTCTCACCTCCCAAGTTTCTATCATCTCCCACTAATGTTATCAAATTATTAATCCATCAGTGGATTAACCCACTGATGAGATCAGAGCCTTTATGATCCGATCACTTCCCTAAAGCCCCACTTCTGAACATTTCTATATTGGGGACCAAGCCTTCAACCCATGAATCTTTGGAGGACAATCCAAATCCAAGCTGTAACAACCAGAGTATAAAAGTTCAAATATTCTTTCACCCTTTCTTTTCTTTCAGATGAAAGGTGCATGCAGGGAGGGATGGAGAGAGTGTACTAATGTAAAAATCCTGTCAAAAACAGACATTTGCAGAGCTAATGGGAAGTCAGAGCATCAAGTCAGGGTAGAAACCCATTAAAACTCAACAAAGAAATGAGAATAACTAAGTAAAAATCTTATGCAACTGATAACTTCATTTTTTTTAGTAAAGTGGAAATACCAAGAAGAAACTTATTTCTAGTGCTTTTAAAGCCAAACCTTCAGGTCAGTGAATTTCTGAATCTGCTTTCAACTTGGTCCTCAATATTGGTCATTTTATCCCATTGAGTCATTGTAATGTGCACGTCTTCTCTTTGGAATTGTGAATCTCAAAATGAAATGTAAGAGCACCTTTTTAGATGGAAGTGCAGATCCTGCCTAAGAAATAGCTGAAGTAACCAATTTAAAAAAAAAACCACAGGCCAAAAGTAGAGAATTTGTGACATTGGAGGAAAAAAAAAGGAACAAATGTCAAAGGCAGCTGGGTTAATAAGTACAGCGAGTACAGCTGCTCTTACCTCTGGAGACTAGTGCACTGACATGGATGGAGTGTGAGCGGAAAATGAGGGTAGCGATTGTAGCAGCCCCTTATAGGCACGTACTCTGCAGCAATATACAATGGGTATGATTGGCATCACAAGAGATGGTGGACTGTAATTAGAACGTTGGTGCTCATCAGAACACAGCAAAACAAGAACAGTGATGACTTAAACCTGAAGCTACATTCCACAAGATGACTTTGCTTTTTAAAATTTCTTACTGTTTTAATGTTCATTAAAAAAAAGAAAGAAAAAACCGTAAGCCATTTGAAATTAAGATGCCATATAATCGAAGAATGAAAGGAACCTGAGCTTTCTGTATAATGGGCAGTATTTAGATATGTGTTCTATAAATGTCAGTGAAAATCACTGCAGAATGTTTCTCACTTCAAAAATGTTATCCCCGCCATTGTTGTCACATTCTTTTGAGCCAGTGTTTCTGCATATACCCATCATATTTTATTAACAAAGAAATTATTTCTAGGTTTGAACTGGGCTTTCTATTCATTGAGAATGACTGATGAGCATAGGCACAGAAGTTTTCTTTGAAGATGAAGTTGAATCCAGCCCTGTGTATTTTGAGTTTTCTGAAGCTTCCTACATAGGATGTAGGTAAATTGCCACTGTGACATTTTTCCTGTTAGCCTTTCAGGCCTCAATCCTGTGGAATTGAATCCACTCTAGAAACTGCACTTGATTTTTCATTTTTCTGATATTTAGTGAAGAAAGATATTTTGCCTTCCGAGTTACAAATAACCTGTCTTATTATTTATTTGTAGTGAACACTCAGCAAAAACTAGAAAAAGACTACTTGTGCATGAGCTCACTAGTGACCTAAATTAGTTTGGTTAAGTTGCATTTTTGAAAAATTCAATTCTTTTTTTTTTTTGAAATATTTTTTTAGTTGTAGATGGACACAATGTCTTTATTTTATTGCTTTGTATGTGGTGCTGAGGATCGAACCCAGGGCCTCACGCATGCGAGGCAAGTGCTCTACCACTGAGCTACAATCCCAGCCCCCTGAAAAATTCAATTCTAATTGTTCTCATAAAGAACTTTATTGCACTGTCTCACATTCAATAAAGAAAAAAACAAAACAAAAAACAGGTTAGTCCAGCAAGCAGACAACAGAGTAAGGACCTTAGTTTCCAGATTCTCTTCTCAAACATGACTCACACGCTGATTTATCATGTATATCCCACACATCACAACTAGGCCTTCCACTTGCACAAGCGTAATTTCTAGGGCATTTTGTGAGATCAGCTCAAATTTCTTGATAAACGTTATCATATAATGTTCTCATTTACCAGTTTAGTTCTTCCCACTAGAATGGCAACTCCAAGCAGCTAAAACTTCCCTAGAAGTTATAAACACCATCTAAATGGAAAAGTGGCTTCATTAATCATATATCTGATTTAAAAATTATTTTTTAAGAAAGCATACATGGCATTTGCTTTTATGATTATCATGTCACATAAAAGATTCAGGACACATTTAGATGTTAGGTTTATGAACTTTTGTGCTGGTTAAGCATGCTCCCTATCTTCCAACGATTCAGTGAACTTTGCTGGCTGTAATGTTGGCTTGGACATTTCATGGGAATTGACTGGCCCACCTGTTTGAAGGTGGCAACCATGGAACCCTGTCCTTGCACTGCAACGCATGAATGCTCAACAAAGTTGTGAACCTCAACCCAAAGAGGAAAAGTAGTAACCACCACAACCTGAGGAGCTGACAACTAACTTTGATAAATACCAGGCATGAAGCTGTGCACAACTTACGTACACTATCTCAGTTCCCAGTATTACCTTGTGGGGTAGGTGTTGTTACAGATGCTCTTCAACTCATAGTAAATCCACTTTAAGTAGAAAATATGTAAATATGTAAAAGATACATTTCATACACTTACCAAATATCATAGCTTAGCTTTGCTTCCCTTTGATGAGCCCAGAACACAAGACTACAGTTTATCAGAGTGATACACAGAATGGTTATATGGGTAGGCTCTTGAACCATTGTGAAGTTGAAAAATCCTAAATCAGAGAGTATATTATCACAGGAAACTGTGGCATAGATACTTGCACAGAGCTGACCAGTGAGGTCAGGATTTGAATTCTAGTTAGCTAGTCTTACCACTGTGTAACTATCAACAATCGCTGAAATCAATGAGGTTATTTAGCATTTGGTTGAAATTTGGATCTTCAAAAAATTATTTTTTTCTTCAGGCAGCAAAGTCAAGATACTAATAGACATAAATGAGACTGTCATGGATCTAAGCCTCTTATGATTAAAACATTTTGCTTGTTTTCAGGATACCCCCAATTTTTTTTCAATCCTGAACAAATACATTAATTATCTTTTCCTAAATAGCTAAGCTAGACAAATTGGCTTATCCTTTTCCCAACAGCTATTGAGTAAAGTTTGTCAATGTGTGTTAGATACCTAGTACGACTTTTTGCACAGCAATTCATGGTTAAACACAGAACTGGTTTGTCATTGTAACACCAGGTTCTCTATCATCTGAATAAAATGGAACCGAGCCAAGTAGGTGTTGGCTTCTCTGAATGGCTAAACACCTTTTAAGGAAATGTCACTCAACTAATAGTACTAATACTATGAGCTTGTCTTCTTGCCTCTTATTTTGCTTTATTGGAATAGGTGGTATACCCAAGGCTTTTCTCAAGCACCCACAGACTGCAAACCCACTCACTTTCCTCAGGCCCTGGGTTTCCGGTTTTAATTCCTCTTCATAAACTAGCTAGTATCTACTTGTCTACTTTGCCAAATTGAATTTCCTTTTGGTATTCTAATTGATGCATATTTTTCAGAAATGTGACTGAGATCCAACTAAAGTTTAAATGTGTAAAGTAATCATACGTATTTGAAGTTACAATACTATCACTCTAAAAAGTAGATAATTTTTGTGCACAAGCATGTTAGCAAATATGCAAAACTTCCAGGTTACATTTTAGAATCACTCATTTAAAGAAGCAAACAGGTGATCAGTATTATTACTTAAAAATGAATCTCACTGTTGTTCATATGTAGACTCTTAGCAGAATTAGTCTGCACTGAAAACACAAGGGAGACGAGTTGGGGATATAGGTTGGGGACTGCGCTATTGTTAATCACATTTTTGCAATAAAATATTTCTCTTTTCTTCACTGACATCGGCTTTGCTCTAGGAATAGTTTTGAACTTAAAGGCTTTGCAAGACTGCCTAATTTTAGAAAAATGTGGTTAAGATCTTTGTTCCAGAATAGTCCACCTGGACCATTTATGATCATATTCTAAAAATGTAGACAAGAAAGCATTTTAGAGGAAAAGAATTCCAGAATGGCAAAGCAACTAATTCAAAGTCAGACTCTAAGAGTAGACAGCAACTGTTCTGGCTTATGGTCCTATGTCCGGGTGAGTGATGGCCTGTGCAGGATCTGGAAGCCAGTAAAGACTGACTTTCCTCAGTGGATATGGACAGCAGGTGGCCACTTGTGTGTATGTGTCTCTCATGAAGTCTAACTGCATACTCATCAGGGTTTTTCTTTTCTGAAGCCATACTCTATGGTGTAGAAAATAAGTGCTGTTATTAATTCAATGAAAAGAAAATTCCACAAATGAAGGAAACATTGCTCATAACCACACTCAACATTCCTGGGGTACCAGAAAGCATATTTGACATATTAACACTTGAACAATCCAAAAGTAAAGAAATGCTTAACCCAATGGTCCCCAAATTTATTTGGTCATAAACCACTTTCCCCCCAAGTAGCCCTCATAAATATTCTATGAAATAATCTTTTTCCAATAGTATATTTTAATGAGGTTGTATACTAAAGTAGCATATATACTAAATTAAGCAATTGTCCAGGAAGCAGCTTGTGAAAGTAAAAATTTTTATTTTGATTGATTTCTCAATGGATAGTTCAATATAATGCCAGTCTTTAATGGCAAAAATTTGGTTCCGCTGAAACTCCATAATGCTACAGAGAGCTACTACTTTTTCCAGGAAGTAGGTAAACAGCTGGAAAGAGAAAGCACAACTTTCTAGCAGCATGGCAACTTAAACCACAGACCTGAGACGCCTGCAACTTTTACACCAAAATGGCACAAACATTTATTAGCTGGTGACAGAAGTGAGAAGTGGGGACAAAATGAAGACACCAAAAGGAGCACTATATGTAAAGACAACAAACAAACCAGATATATCTATAAGGATTTTAAAGGATAATTATAGAAAAGGGAACCAAATATTTTACTCAAATGCTTTTTAGAACCTTTCTGTAGAGATACAAATATATATATATATATATTTATCCAAAAATATGTTTTATACAGATAAATGTTTCTCAATTAAAGATGGGACCAAAGCTATAGTTATAACATAAAGCACTGTCTTTTGTAAAACTATTTATCCACCTGAATTTTTGATTTCTTCAAAGTTAGTGCATTAGTTTTCCAAATATAATTACCTGACATCTTTTTATAGATATAAATCAAGTAGGCATTATTTTTTAAAAGGGTTGCAGGTTAAACAGTATTTTTCTAAGATGCTGTGCATATCAAACTTATGACAAGCCCCATTAAGAATCATTAATAAACATATCAAAAAGGGCTATGGTAAGCTGGATTTTCTTCTTCGTAGTAAATATTTTGATTACCAGTTTACATGTGTTGAAAATGCACAAGAAAAATTTTACCTCACGAGTACTTTTATGTTAATATTTGATCCTATATGGCAATAAATCTCCACATGTTGTAACCATCAGTATGTATATTTTTTTTAAATGGGGATGTAACACTAACAGCCACTACTTATAAAATAAAGCACACAATTATTTTGGTGACTTTACAAATTGTTTTTTTCCAGGTGTAAAGGCTACAAAAATTCCTAAAAATTAGAGAACACTGAAAACATATTAAAAGTTTGACATCTGACTTTATAGTATTTCATTTTACCCTGAAAGATAACTTAAAAAAATATGACCTTGTTGGAACAGGTCACCTTGCTAATATTATAAAAAATTGGTGAGAGCAAGAAATTGTTTCACTGATATGTAGGATTTTTGTAAATAGTTTTCTCCCCAAATCATTAGAAAAATGTTCAAAGATAAAAAAACAAAATGAAACAAATGGTGGTCCCTAAACTATTTTGAAGGCAGGTAGCTTAGTCTAAGCTAAAAATATTTTTTCACTCAGTAATCATCCTCCCCTCAAATGCCCTTTTAAAAAATGCATGAAACAGTACAATAGCAAGAATCAAAGCACAAACTGTATTTTCAAGAACAGAAAAATTTCTAGTGCTGAAAGATATAGTAAAAAGCAGATTTCTTTGGGGACATTGATCAATTAGTTTATAATTCATTATGAAGATTTCTCTTTTCTATTACGAGGAGAGTCTGCTCCATTTGATGTTACTGTTCCATTTACACCATTTTCTGAAAAGAGAAAAGCATCAGTGTTAATCTCTTTTGTACAAAGATACAAATAATATTCTTTATACATGAAGGCACCTTCAGGAAAGAACATTTAAAATCCAGTTTTTACTCAGGTGAAACAAACCAGTGCTTGCTTAATCTTTCCAGAATTTAACCAGTGATAAAACCTCGTAACATGTTGAACGAAATGAACTGAAAGCAGTAAATAAAAATAATTATTATGAAAAGCAGAAAAAAAGTGGTAGGATAGAAAATGATTTACAAGAATTTAAAAATAGTACTCAAGTAGTTTTGATAGCAATAAAAATTTTTCATATTAGACAGCAAAGTCTTCAGAGATATATACAACATATTAAAAAGTGGTTTAGGATAACTGTTATATTGAAAAGGATATTATGGGCTTCTTCCTGAAGCTATGATGGGGTAACTGATGTCTGACAAACCCTCCCTTCAAAAATACCCATAAAAGTTGAATATAAGGTATTTCAAGGTTCTGGAAAAATCAAAACAAAACAAAAACCCAAGGCAGATAGGATTTAATGTGCCAAGATTCTGGAAAGAAAGGAAATGAAGGTAGGTGACTCTGCATTAACTGCTATTTCTCCTGGATCACCTGACTCATGCTGGAGCAGAGAGCACAGTAAAGGAACAGGTTGGAAACTGAGTTCAGGGACACCAAGAAGCCAAGATTCAGCAGAAATCTTGGTTAAAGAAAACTAAGAAGAACCAATATTCCAGATGTATCTCTCCCTCAAGGCACTTTCAATATTAAACTGCATACCCACCAAAGATGGCACAGATATCACATATAAAGTAACTCTTAAGGAACTACAAAGTTAAACAGAGAATCAGAAGTCTCATATTGATAGTGAGACATTTAATTTCAGGGCCTATCAGGGAAGAAAATCCTCATACGTATGTAGTATACTGATGTCCTAGGAATGAGGGCAAAGTGGAAATAGATCAGCTTTGGTAAGATGCAGTGATCCACCCAAACGCAGTCCAAAGTTTCCATACATTTTTACACAAAACATAGAGGAGTACTACCAGACGTATTAGAAAACAAGACCAAGTAACTAAAAATCAAGAGGAAAAAAAAAAAAAGTCATAGATCTGGACTTAAAAAAAAACAAACAAAAAACACTAACGTTTAAAGTGTAAGTATTAAAAGTATTTAATTTAAAGTGTTTAGAGTCACCAGAGAACTAAAGTTTTAATCTTAGAAATGGGAAAAAACAGTAAATGAAAGCATGAATTTAATAAACAAATTTAGTAGATTAGGCACAACAGAGAGATTAATGAACTGGAGAAAGTGCTCAAATTGACATATGGATAGGGAAAAAAAATGGAAAATGCACAAAGTATGAGAAGATATTAGGGATAGGGGCAAAGGATTTAACTCACATATAATGAAAACCCAGAAAGACAGAAGAGAAAGGTGCTAGAGCAATATCTGAATAGTGGCCAAGACATGAAACCATGCCAAGATTTAGAAAGCTCTACCTAACACAGAGTAGGACAAGGAAAAATAGAAGAAAATACCTCAAGGTATTATAATTATGTGCTATGGTATCATTACGTATCATTAGCTTATTATTATTATTATTATTTTTTGGTACCGGGGATTGAACTCAGGGGCACTCCACCACTGAGCCACATTCCCAGCCCTATTTTGTGTTTTATGTAGAGACAGGGTCTCACTGAGTTGCTTAGCGCCTTGCTGTTGCTGAGGCTGGCTTTGAACTCGAGATTCTCCTGTCTCAGCCTCCCTGAGTGCTGGGATTACAGGCTTGCGCCACCACACCCGGCTCATTAGCATATTATTAGTGTACCTGTTAAAAGGCAAAAGACAGTAATGATCAGACTGGATGGAAAAAATGAAATCTGATCACATGCTGCACACAAAAGTCACAAATTTTACATAAAGACAAAAAAAAAAAAGGCTTGAAATAAAAAATACAAGAAAAGAATACAAGAAAAGACAGATCATGATAATGTTTTACCAAAAGAAAACTGGTACAGTTACAGTAAATTCAGATAAACCATATCTTTGATAATGAAAAAAAAAATGTTCAACAGGAAGATAAAACAGTACTAAATTTTGATGTACCTAATAACACGACTTTGAATATGTAAAACAAAAACTTGCTGAACTACAAAGAGAAATGGTCAATGTTACATATCATAGTATGAGTTTTTTTTTAAATATTTTTTTTTTACTTGTAGATGGACACAATACCTTTATTTATTTTTATGTGGTGCTGAGGATCAAACCCAGTGCCTCACGCATGCAAGGCAAGTGCTTTACCACTGAGCTATAATCCCAACCTATAGTGTGAGACTTTTAACATGAGTTTTGTAGTAGCTGACAGGACAAGCAGAATTCCCCAAACTACATCAGTAAAGACAAAAAAAAAAAAAAAAAAAAAAAAAAAAAAAAAAAAAAAAAAAAAAAAAGAACAAAATTAACAAATGTGACCCGACACCAAACAAATGAAGAATGTACAACTTTTTGAAGTCCAAAAGAAACATTTACCAAAACTGGAAACAGGCTCAACTGTAATGCAAGTATCAACAAATTTTATAGAATTGAAACCAATTGGAAGATATTCTTTAATCACAGTGGAATTAAGTTAGAAATATAGCAAAGAGAAAAGTAAAAAACGACCAAATATTTGTGAATCAAACAATGCACTTGTAAATAATTAATATTTCAAAGAAGAAATTACAATTGGAATTATATTTTATTCTGAATGAAAATGAAGATATACCAAGGCTTGTGAAATATGGACAATATAGTGCTGAGAGGGAGAGTTTGCCCTTAATTAAATATAATTCACAAGGGATGAGAAATCAATAATTCACCTCAAAAGGTTAAACTACCAACAACAAAAAAAGCATATAAAAATCCAAAGAAAGGGGAATAAGAACAGAAATCAGGGATGCAGAAAAGATATAACTAAGAAAATCACTAATAAAAAAGACAAATGTTGGCTTTTATTTATTTATTTATTCTTTGTGATACTGGATTGAACCTAGGGCACTGCCCTTGCTAGGTAGCTGCCCTACCACTAAGATACACCCCTGCCCTCAAATGTTGTTGGTTTTGACCAATGGAAGAAGAAGAAAAAAGGCAGAAATTAACTAACATAAGAAAATGAAAATAGAAATCATTGCTGCTATACAGGCATTCATAAGATAAGAAGATGCTATGTGTAATTTTATGCCAATAAATTTGCAAATTTACACAAAACAGACAAATTTCTTGAAAAACCCAATTTGCTAAAAGACAGCATTCAAGTAGAAGACCTGAATGATCTTACTATACTTTAAAGAATCTGAATCTGTAGTTAACTTCTCCTAAACAACTTAACTGGTGAATTCTTCCAAATATATTTTTTATAAAAATGTCAATATTGCATAAAGGATAAATCTGCCAAATGCTTTTTAAAAGGCCAGCAGAACCTATAGCAAAACCTAAAAAGGACAGCACAAAAAGGCTGATTACACACCCATCTTTTACATTAACACAGATGTGAAATCCTAACAAAAATTTAAAAACCAGCTCAGCAAAAGTGATATATTATCATCATCAACCTGGGTGTACGCCTGGAATACAAGATTACTTTTACACTTTAAAACCAATGTAATTCACTGCTTTAAGAGAATGAAGAGAAACTGTGTGTGGTTATCTAAATAGAATAGAAAAGACTATACTTTCTGGGGTCATTTGTAGAGTTTGTTACTAAACAGCTGCAGAAAAAGCATTTGCTAAAATTCCACATCCAGCCATGACAAAAAAATCCTAGTAAATGAAGCACAGAAGAGAACTTCTATAATAGAATAAAAGGCATTTACAAAACATTTGTGCGTGTATATGTGTGTGGTGTGTGTGTGATGCTGGGCCTCCCAAAGTGCTGGGATGACAGGCATGCACCACTGCACTGGGCTCTAATACATTTTTTTTTTTAATTTTTTTTTTTTTAGTTGTTGATGGATCTTTATTTTATTCATTTATGTGGTGCTGAGGATCGAACCCAGTGCCTCACGCATGCAAGGCAAGCGCTCTACCACTGAGCTACACCCCCAGCCCTAATACATTCTTTTTTTTTTTTAATATCTTTATCTTATTTATTTATTTTTATGTGGTGCTGAGGACCGAACCTAGTGACTCATGCATGCAAGGCAAGCGCTCTACCACTCAGCCCCAGCCCCGCTAATACATTCTTTTTTTTAAAAAATATTTTTTGAGTTATAGATGGACACAATGTCTTTATTTTATTGCTTTGTATGTGGTGCTGAGGATCGAACCCAGGGCCTCACGCATGCGAGGCAAGCGCTCCACCGCTAAGCTACAATCCCAGCCCCCTAATACATTCTTAACTGTGAAATATTTATAGCTCTCTATCTTATGTGATGAACAAGTCAAGGTCCCATTTCTTCTAATATTATGATGGTCCTAATATTGTATCTAATATTATGGTAGTCCTAGCTACCATAATATTAGATACAGCAAGGAAAAGAAAAGGCATAATATTTACATATGAGATGATTGTGTACTTGAGTATAAATTTGAGAGCAAATCAACTAGGAAGGTTTCTCAATATAAGAACAATATTTTTTAAATAACCAATAACATTTCTAACAATTAAAGCTGATTTTTAAAAACAACATATATATTAGCTTGAAAAATAAAATCAATGAGGATAAATCTGATAAAAATATGTGAGCTCTTCATGGAAAAACCTACAAACTACTACCTTCAAGAACTCTTCCAAAAAATAGAAAAGGAAATACTTCCCAAATCATTTTATGAGATCAAGATTATTCTTATAACAAAATCAGACAAAGATGTTGCAGGGTGTGTGTGTGTGTGTGTGTGTGTTGTGTGTGTGTGTTAAGTATCTTTTAAGAATACAGACATGAGGGCTGGGGTTGTAGCTCAGCGGTAGAGCGCTTGCCTCGCAGGCATGAGGCACTCACTGGGTTTGATCCTCAGCACCACATAAAAAAATAAAGATATTTGTGTCCATCTACGACTAAAAAAAAAAAGAATACAGACATAAAAATCTTCAACAAAACACTAGCAAAACAACTCTGGTAACTATAAAAAGGACTATACACCATGACCATGGGATTTATCCTGAGAATGTAATTTTGCTCTAACATTTGAAAAGCAGTAACTGTGATCTACAATATCAACATAGGAAAGGACAAAAACTATATAATCATCTCAAGACACACACACAAAAAAAGCAACAGATAAAATTGAATATTCCTTCATGATTAAAGACAAACAGGGCTAGGGGTATAGTTCAGTGATAGAATGTTTATTAGCATTACACTTGGCCCTGGGCTAGATCCCCAGCACTGCAAAATCAAACAAACCCATAAATGAGAAATAGAAGAAAATTTCCTCATCCTAATAAAATCCATAGCTGACAATGTACCTAATTGTCAAAAAATAGATAGCTTACTCCCTATGATCAGCAACAAGACAAGGACATCTGCTCTATCCCTTTCAATTCAACACTGTTGTGGAGGTTCTTATTAGGGTAATTTGGCAAGAAAATGCAATAGAAAGCATCCAGACTAGATAGCAGAAAGTAAAAACTATTTTTCTTTACAGATGACCTCTATATAATAAAATCCACAGGAATCCACACATCAAAACAATATGAGAATAATAAATTCAAGCAAGATTGCAGGGATACCAGATCAATACAGAAAAAAATTACATTTGTATATACTGGCAATGAAAAATCTAACAATGAAACTAAGAAGATGATTCTATTTTATAATGGCATCAAAAAGGATATTAGGAATGAATTTAATGAACAAGGTATATGACTTGTAGATTAATTACTATAAAATTTAATTGAAAGTTATTCAAGACTTAAATTAATGAAATAAAAATCTATGTTCACACTCCCCAAGGCAATCTATATATTAAAGGTAATCCACATCAAAACTCCATCTAGCTTTTTGCAGAAACTGAAAAGTTGATCCTAAAATTTACATGGATATGCAAGAGACTCAGAGTAAACAAAACAAAAAAGAAAAAAACTGGAGGACTCATGTTTACTGATTTCAAAACTTACAAAGCTGCAGTAACCAAGACAATGTGGCATAAAAATAGACATACATATAAATGCAACAGAATTCAGAGTCCAGAACTAAATTCTTACTACATGATTTTTGACAACAGTATTTAGAAGATTCAATAGGAAAAAGTCAGTCTTTTCTTTTTTTAATATTTATTTTTTTAGTTGTAGGTGGACAGAATATCTTTATTTTATTTTTATGTGGTGCTGAGGATCGAACCCAGTGCCTCACGCATGCTAGGCGAGCGCGCTACCACTGCGCCACAATCCCAGCCCAAAATCAGTCTTTTCAATAAATGGTGCAGGGACAACTGGGTATCAACCTAGAAAACTACATAAAATGGTGTAACCCCTTTGGAGACAGTTTGGTGGCGGTTCCCAGCAAATGCTGAAAATAGTTACCATGACCCAGCAATTCCAATCCTAGGTATAAACCCAAGAAAATGAAAACAAGTGTACAAAAACTTGCTCATTAATGTTCATATTATTAATAGCTAAAAAGTGAGAACCACCCAAATGTCCTTCAACTGATGAACAGATAAACAAAATATGGTATGTTGATATAATGGGACAGTTAGCAGTAAAAAGGAATTGATGTATGCTACAAAAGAGAGGAACCTCAAAATTAAAATTATCATGCTAAATAAAGAAAGTCATCACGAAGACTACATATTGTATATGTATTTATTTATGTCAATTTATAAGCAGTGTCTACAAAAGGCCAATCCATAAAGAAAGTGCCTCACACGTGCTAGGTGAGCACGCTACCACTGGGCTACAACCCCAGCCCCTAATTCCAACTTTTTTGAGGGATGTAACTCACTCATCAAACTCATCAAATGTTCTGTGGAACAGCAGAACATTACTTTGTCTCTGGATGTGTTAGAGTAGGATAAAGAGTGAGTGTATGTGTGTGTGTGTGTGTTTTCTTTTTTCTTAAGGTTTGAAAATAAGTAAGACCCCATAGCAATTTTTTTTTTTTACATGTTTCTTACTTCCATGGTTTTTCATTGTATACTGAATACAAACCTGTTCCTTTTCTAGAAGACCTGCCTTTAGTCACTGTTGGTTTCTTCCTCACAGGTGGTGCCTGAAAAGTGGAGTGTTCCCTCCACCTCCGAAGCTGAAAATTAATGAACTTCCACATCATGAATGCTTGGGTAATGCAAATGGATGCCAGAACAGCGATTCTGAAAAACATTAAGAAATTAACAAGAAATTACAGTGTATGAAAATAATGTAACTGAATAAAAGTACTTTAAACTAGTGATTCGCTGCTAAATTTTTCATTATTAACAGGATTATATTAATAAATAATTCCATTAAAAATTTTATCCTAGAAGTTAAATAAGGTTTTAGAACTTCAATTTAGAAATCAAACTGCAGCTAGGCACAGTGGCACATGCTTGTGAGCCCAGTGGCTCGCGAGGCTGAGGCAGAAGGATCGTGAGTTCAAAGCTGACCTCAGCAACAGCGAGGAGCTAAGCAACTCAGGGAGACCCTGTCTCTAAATAAAATACAAAATAGGGCTGCGGATGTGACCCAGTACTCAAAAAAACCCAAAAAGCAAAGCAAAACAAAACAAAACCACCAAAAAACTGCAACAGGTATGAAATCAAGTCAAATTGAGTATTTTCCCTAACCCCTGCATTAATCCTCTTATGTTTTGGATGATTCACTTTATAGAGAAACTATATAGAGAAACATATTAAACAATAGAACAAAGTAAAAATGTCAAGTTGACTATACCTAACAGCCAACACGTTGAAGTTTCCTGTACTGAAATCCAGTTTCTGATTCTCTGCTCTTGCAAGGCCAAAACCAACAGTGAGTACTGAAAGAATTAAAGTCAGAAGTCTTCCCAAAACAAAAAGAACTGCCCACAGAGAAAATCTGTAAGAAAAATATCAAGTCAAATTCATAAAATTAGGAAGCAAAGATTCTATAAGAAATTAAATTCTTACTAAGTAAATGAATATCAAAACAGCATTTCTTATTATTTTGCAAAAAAGACTTCTGTAGTCAAGGTCTATAAAATGCAACATATCACAATCCTGGGGACACATACTAGCCAATTTTAAGGTTCTAAGAACTCTAGTAATGAAATCTGCTTAATTTTTTGTTTAGCTCTTTTTTAGCATAAGCACTATTAGTATTCCTCACTACTGATACAAAGAACAATTTTGAAAAATGCTGGACAAAACCAAACAAAAAGCTGTTCTGTAAAGAACAGGGTGTTGATTCTTATTCAGAGTCTAGTTTTCTTTTATTTTTTTTAAAAAGACTTTATACTCTTTAGAAGTTATACCTCTCTAATTTTGTTTTTAGTCCAATTTTTTCATCAAAATCTTTTAGTATCTTTAAAGTTCTATTATCTACTTTTATTCTCTTCTGAAAGTTTACTTTTTTCCCTGCTTCTTTTCCCAAAAGAAAAACATACAATAAACAAAGTAGGAGAATTTATAACAGGAAAGTAAACCCCCAAACCTTGAAAACTGCAAGTTCTGATACAATATCTCTCTTAGTCAGACTCCATTTTAGCAATTAAAATGTGGAGTCTCAATATTGCTAAATAGTTTCATTGTATTTAAAGCTGCTATTAACAGCTTAAAAAGTAAATATTATATAATTGTCAAGGACATGAACTTTAGCAATCTAGGAACTGAGTTTAAATACTTGCTACACAAGAAAAAGAATGGTTAAATAACTTACCCTTTCTGATACTTTTCATCACTAAAATAAAACAAGCGGGAAATGTGGAAAAGAAATTCAACAAAATAATGCAGCACCAGAAGAACAAGTCCTAGATGATTCAAACTGTTGAAAGAAACATTTAAATGGAAAAGATAACCAATTAGGACCAATTAGCATACTATTTGCCAGTTTACTAAAACACCCAAGCAAAATCCCAACTCACTTCAAAAGATAAGCTCCAGCAATGTGAAAGAGGTAAAGACCAATGTAGACAAGTTGACGAGGAATATCTTCCTGAAAATAGAAAAATAAAATATAGGTTAAAACAAAACATGTTGAAACAAATCTATTCTTTAAGAGCAGTATGAAAGAGTGAAAAATGTACTGTAATAGATAGGAGACCTGAAGGCTATTATGACCCCTACATCACCCCAATCTCTCATTCCCAGTTAGCTGTATGGCTTTACCAAGTCATTTAACTTTTCTTGGCTTTAACTCTCATCTCTAAAGTGTGAATGCTTGATTTGCTTTAATCAGATGAACTAAAAAAATCCCTTTTGGGGGGGCTGGGGTTATGGCGCAGTGGTAGCGTGCTCGCCTAGCACGCAAGAGGCACTGGGTTCGATTCTCAGCACCACATAAAAATAAAATAAAGATATTCTGTCCACCTACAACTAAAAAATAAATATTTTAAAAAAATCCCTTTTGGTTAACACCAAAAGTCTAACACTTATGGTTCTTTTTATAATAAGCACTTATTAAATGATATATTAATAATGGTATAATCTAATGCCCTTCTAATATTGAAAGGGTTATGTTCATTAGCAGTGAGATGCTTTTGTTTACCTAATCACACTTTTAAACTTGTGCTTTCATCTTTTCATTGTCACATATAGTTGTTAAAAATTGAAGGTTAAAATTTACCTTCTCATTTATGATACCACCTAATTTTGTATATTTTTTCTTCTCAACAACTCTGTAATATCAAGCATCTAGAGTTTACATTTGCTTCTTTTTTACTTCCATAGTTTTTAGCTGACTCTGTATCACTGGTTATCTCAGAAACAGTGTTTTTAAAAAGTGTAAGTCAAGCCAGCTACTCAGGAGACTGAAGCATGAGTATCACAAGTTAGAAGCCAGCATGGGAAACTTAGCAAAAACCCAGCAATATAGCACTTATCTAGCATGTGCAAGGAGGCCCTGGGTTCAATCCTCAATCCTTAGTATGGGGATGGGGGGTGGGGTGGCCAAGATTTCCTACGACTGAACTAAAAAATCAATTTAGGAGTTAGTTATATCAATGTCTTTTAAAATATAAAATCAAACAAAATTTAAAAAGCCAGAATGTTCAGAGCATTGTACTATAAAAAATTTGAGATTTTATATATACATACATTAAATTATAACAAAAAATGTTGTCATTCATCTTGAGTTATAGTTAAAATGAGCAATGAGCTCAACAACAATGACCTCAATAAGTGCTTGTTGAGTAATGAAACAACTCTACCTGATTTTTATTCTTCTTGGTTTTAGTTGTTTTCCTTATATACATAAGGCTTATATACATTAGCCTGGTTAGTACTACTTACTACTATGGCTACTAATTAAAATTAATATAATTGATGCTGGACATTGAATTGTGTTTTTTGGGAACCTCACTAAACCATCTTCTGGTCCTCTATTTCTCCCCTTACATTTCAGTAGAGGGTGCTTCATCAAATATTCTGAGAGACAGTGGAGATTTTACAAATCCATTTTACAAATGTTTGGTTTTGAAACCAAACACTCTTCTCTGGTAAGAATGGCACAAAGATCAATTGTTAGAAAGGCAGATCATAGGGCTAGAAATGTAGCTCAGTGGCAGAGCATTTGCCTAGCATGTCTCAGGCCCCGGGTTCCATTCCCAGCACCAGAATTTAAAAAAAAAAAAAAAAAAAAAGGGAGCAAATAAGACAGTCTGAATAGTATTACATATATTACATATAGTACTGTTATTTTAGGATGAAAATTCCTAAGACAAGATACCAAGTTTACAGTAGTTCTTCCAACCGGAGAGAAAAGTACCTTTGAAAATTAGCAATCTTAAGACTCTCTTCACTTAATTTTCATACTTTCCTTGAAACAGTTCTCCTTACAAAAGGAAAGAGAGAGGTAGAAAGAGAGTGGAGATAACATGCTAGGATCAACCACAGGGGAACCTCTGGGGAACCTCTTTCTTGTCCTTTTGTAATTTCAGAATAACTCACTTGTAGAGCTATCAAGGTAATTTGATGTATTAGAGATATAAAGCTTACATGACATATATACATCAATTTTTCCCAGTGTGCAGTGTGTTTATCACTGGTATCATAGGTACAAAATGATTTTAAATAGTATACAATGAAGCACTTTTATTTAACTTTATAATTCTAAATAAAGTATTTGTTATTAATTCTAATACACCTTAGTAATTAAAATGGCATGAATAGAATAAGAATAGACTCACAAGTATGAATTAGTAGTATCTGAATATGGAAAAACAGGATGGTGGCACGTAAATGACTAAATATGGGAATCACTGCCATATTCCTTCAGATGAATTTATCAGTGTTTGAAATTTCTGAAAACAGACCAAGGGAACCCTCAATACTTACAAGAGAAGTTTTTTAACCGCTATTGAATTCATTTCATTACATAAAAGCTTGTGTAAGTCAATGCAAAAAACTAATATGCTGGAAATACTGCTTTATAGAATAAGTTTGGAGGATTTTTAAAAAATTTAATGTTAAAGAAATCCAAGTAACTTTTAAAAATGTACTCTGGTCATATAGCAGAGAAGAAACTAAGCTATGTTTTCCCTCTTAGACAAACCTAAAAACACTACTGTAAACCACAATGTTTCAAGAAACCGTTACATTTCTCTGCTCTTTTGTCTTTGAATCTCAACGTGATTAGATGGGGGCAAGGTTGTGCTTGCACTAGCTAATAAAAAACCAATAGAGCTGCTGCTGCTGTTTCTTTTTTCTTTTGTAGTACTAGGGATTAAACCCAGGGGTGCTCTACCACTAAGCTACACTCCCAGCCCCTTTAAATATTTTATTTAGAGATAGGGCCTCACGAAGATGCTTAGGGCCTTGTTAAACTGGCCCTAAGCATGAACTTGTGATCCTGGCTTTGAACTTGTGATCCTCCTGCCTCAGCCTCTCGAGCTGCTGGGACTACAGGCATGAGCCACCATGCCTGGCTCCCCAGACCTTTTTAAATTTTGAGACAGGGTCTTACTAAATTGCCCAGAACGTGTGATCTAGCCTTGAACGTGTGATCCTCCTGGCTCAGTTCCCCAGGGGCTAGGATTACAGGCTGGCATCACCATCCCTGGCTTCATAGAACTGCTTTTCCAAATTCAGATTCAACTTTGCATCTTAGCCCTGCCTTTCTAGTAGTCACTCAGTCAATAATGATAAAGGGCAAAATGCTGTCCCAGCTTCCACCCCCATCACCATCAAATGCCTATCTTAAAACAGTACCTACAGCTTTCAAAAGGACAAATATATCAAGAACCCCTTTTCTAAGTAACAGTCCCTTGTTTCTAAAGCAATGTTTGTATACATAAAGCCTACAACAGAAAAAATAAAAATCAATGAGTAAGAAAATGGGTTGGTTCTGCCAGTTACTGTGTAATATTGAGCAAGCTGATCTCTGTATAATGGAGATAAAAACAATAATTAATACCAAAAAATAAAAAATGAGTGACAGAGATGAGTATAATACCACAAGGAGTGGTGGGAACTGTGGTTAACTAAGGAGTACACACTCTGGATAAAGGCAACCTCCTATGATTAAAAACCACAGTGGAGGAGGTATAACATGATTTTTTTAAAATTTTGTTTCGTTGTAGATGAACACAATATCTTTATTTATTTTACGTGGTGCTGAGGATCGAACCCAGTGCCTCACACATGCGAGGCAAGCGCTCAACTGCTGAGCCATAGCCTCAGCCCTATAACATGATTTTTAAGCTGATGAATTTTACTTAGACAATGGCTGCTTTTAGCGTCACAGTCATAGTTCAAACTCCTCCAACATTCTCCAGTCTCCATGGGGCTATGTCCCTAATGGTATGGCGCTCACACATCTAAGACTGATGACAAAGACCTTGCCTAGCATCATGGTCTCTGGGTCTTATGTTTATATGGGGTGTGAGGAATGGGAGTGAACCAAGGAGGCTGGGTAAACCTTGGCCCTTTTAAGGGAATTCTTGAAATTGTTCACTGGTTACATTACAGATTTCAATCAGGGAGTCAGCAAGCTGTCCAAGGATAGCTCATCACTGCTCTAGAAACTACAGTCTAGATGAATAAAAAGTGGCTGAGAAAGTCAATTTGGTTTCTCAACACATTTTCATGTTGTACTATAATTTTGTTATGTAAATTAACTTGCTCTACCAGGATCCACAATGAGGTTTTGCTTATTTATTTAAGATTAATAATTTTAAATACCTGAATGGAAATCTATATATAATGGAAGTGAGATATTGCATAGTTTTTCCAAGTTCTTAATATACTCTTAGTGCTAATGTACAAGTAGCTTACACAAGGATGAAATCAGGGAATAATTTAAAATTCAGACAATATTATTTTTCATGAAAAATCTAATAAGGTAGTACACAAATCAAAGATTCTTAAATTATAAATAGATTCAAGTGACATTTTTAGTTGTTATTTCAACTCTTTTTACTAAAAAAGATAATTATGTTTTAGTAAACTTCTTTTTAAAAGATAATACATTTCTTGACAACACTACATTAAAAACCAAACTTTATATATATAAATTATCATATATATGCCCAAATCTTAAGGCAGATTTTCCCTGAAGTCCAAGATGATGTTACAGTATACTTAAAAATGTAAAAAGCTGCCATATTACGGGAATCCATATGGACTATTTTGAGCAACAAATGTTTGAGTAAGGCATGTAAGTTTGAAAACCTTTGGACAATAATATTTTAAAATGCTAACTGAGGTCTAACAGGAACTCATAAAGACATAAAGTCAATGGACTCTGGAAAACCTCTGTTAAATGATTTAAAAAGTGGCTCCAGTAATGGAAGGCAGATATTAACACTTAAGTTGCATATGAAAAAGTGTGAATATAACTTTCATGAAGTAGGAGTGAGGGAAAAAAAACCAGTATTTCTATTTATATATATGTATGTATCATCAATGCAAAATGGAATATTAGAAATAAAACATTTGGCTATTTTATGACTTCTCTAAAAAGGTCATATATTCAAACTGGCTAAGAAACTAAGAAGTGCGTTTTTGTTTTTGGAGACAGGGTATCACTATGTTGCCCAGACTAGCCTTGTACTCCTAGGTTCATGTGATCCTCCTGTCTCAGCTTCCTGAGTAGGTGGGGCTCTAGGTGCCTGCCACCTTACTGAGTAAAGAAATGACATTTTGAATCTTCTCATGGGCAAAATGGAGAATTGTTTATTCTGCTATTGAAAGGTACACAGTATATGTGCTTTAAATTTTCTCCTTAAAAGAAACTTGGTTATTTGTGACTAAACCACCTCTTGAACTGCTGCTACCAGCAGTGTTCCTTTCTTCATTTGTCTGTAGGACTGGTTCAAAACAATCACTGTACTAGTTTCTTCCAGTAAAGAGTTCTTCCAAAAATAATTTTCATAGACTAAATTTTAAGAAACTGTTTAACACATTTGCAGCTGTTACTTTCAAATTATGTTAATTACTTGAAACAGTTACTTTCAACTGTCACATGTAGGTGTTAAAAATAGTTTCAGTTAAGTTCTAAGTTATGCAAATTATCCCATAAAAATTAGATTGCATTTCTGGAGAAATGCCATCTGGCAGGAACTGATAAGAAAAGAGCTTCAGGAAGTAAAATGAACAATTACTTTAAAATGTCCCTCTTTACTTACCAGGGTCAGTGAACACGATATAGATATGGATTAATAATGAAACCCAGAGGTATTATGTTCATGGGTATACAAATACCTAAAGAAAGCTTAAAATATTTGAACCATGGTACTAAGACATTAAGAAAACTTTCCAAAAGGACTTTCAGTGATCATAGAAATGTTACATATCTCCCTTATCCAAAATGGTAGATCCCAGCTACGCATAGCTAAAGGGCAGTAGAAATATACCAGTGACCAAGAAATTGAATTGTTTTTATTTAACTTTAGTTTAGATGTAGTTAGTGGCTACCATGTTGGACAGTACAGCTCTACGACACCTATGATTAACACTAGGAGCTGACTAAATATGGAAGGGCTCCTGGAAGCTGTGGGTCTGATAATTTGATCTTAAGACAGTTTAAAGTCAAACATTTAAAAATAAATAAGGATATTCATCCTAATCCTTACAATCAAGTTTACTGGAAAAACATTCTACTTTTTAAGAACCAACATCAAAAGAACTGGTGTGCCACAGAACAGTGCTCTAATGGGGTGCTGTTTTCTAATTCTAGTAGACAATGTCAATGATGACAAACACATAGAACACACAAAACACTGACAAAACACAGGCCTATATCATGAATCAACTATTTGCAGTACATATAAAAATGAGTGTAGCTTTGGGGAGGGAAAAGATAAACTGGTCACTGGACAGGTTGTCCTTTTCTACTTAGGAAGGTATTTCTCCAAGTAAGGGGATCCCCTCTAACTTAAATGTTTTAAATGTAGAACACTATAAATAAATATATACCTGGCAGGGAATAAAATGAATCTCCATGTATTCACAACCCATTCTTAATAGTTATTTACAAATGACCAAACTTGTTTCATTTACATCATACCACTTACCCTCATCTGATATTATTTTGAAATAAATCTCATACAGCCTATCATAATATAAAAATTTTTATCACCTCTGGAGAAAAAGAGAACAAAGGTGTTTGATTAACTTTATCAGAGGGAAAGGGATTCCAGGAAAAGGAACTGATGTGCTGTGGTTATAAAATTAGAGAGTTATCAGTGTGAATGAAGCATACAGAGCAAAAGGAAGAGAGACCAGGGAAGAAATGGTATGGTATAGATGGGAGAGATCCTTAGAACACAGGTACGCAGCTTTATTTTAGTTTAAAGCAATAAGGAGCTAGTACAGGTTTCAGAGGAGAAAGAGTTAAGTGAAAAGAATAAAGTTGGTTTTTTTTCGTGACATTATGGAAGCCTGACTTTAGAAGTACTGAGGCTAGAACTAGAAGGGAGGAGGATAATGCAGTGTTTCAGCAGGTTCAAACAAATACCTTTCCCACATGCTAAAAAAGGAATGTTCCACCCATTTCAGGAAGGGCTCCCCTGGTGAATATTTAACCATGGTTTACTCTATTTTTCAATGCTGAGTTTTTCTTTGAGACTTGTTCTGGAGCTACTCTGGAAGTAAGAGTTTGGAGAAAGCATAAAACTAGGTAGCTAACTGTGATATGTAGAGAAATCTCATTTGAAATCTGCACAACACAGGACTGTTAGTTGTAGAATAATTAGACTAATCCTTTTTGTCTCACTTAAATAAATTGCTAAGAATATCAATAAGATGAAATTAATATTACATTTTAAGAATTTAAATTCTAATTAAATTTATATCACCACTAATATAATTTTTAAAATGAGCAATTAGCATGTTGAATGTAAAAGCTTCCCCTCTGAATTAAAACAATGATTAAAGTTTTTTTTAAGAAATACTTAAGAATTTTAGTACTATGTGGAAGGAGAAAGGTGGGAAAATGACAGGAGAAGAGTTGAGGGAGGGCAAAGAAGTAAGAAAGTATTTAATTTTAGAAAAACTTTTCAAAAAAAGAAAAAATCACAAGACAATTTTTAAAACTACAAAATACCAGCTTACTTTTTTGGTTTTCTGGAAGTAGAGTTCAGGGAAAGCATGAAACCAGTAAGCCAACTGTGATATGTAGAAAAACTTCATTTGAAATCTGTACAACACAAGAAAGCAAAAGGCATCTTTTAAAGCATAATACTTTTAGAGAATAAAGTTAACAAATATTGGAAATCAGGATATCCTAAGGAGGTATCTTTGTGTTATTTCAGAAAATGCTCTACATATCTTTAAACAACTCTTCAACAGCTGCTTTCCCCTATTTTCCTGGGATGTTCCCACTGGTCAGTGCCCCTGGATTAAGCAACAGGCAAAGACTTAATATACAAGCCAGTCCAGAGGAGCCATAGCCCCTTGTCCATTAGTTAACTCATACTAACTAGGAGGTTATGTTATCTACTGAATACACAAGAACTATGATCAACCCTTAGATCTATATTTCATCAAAACGGCAAAGAGACTCACACAAAAGTGAAGGCACACAGATAGCAATCTCCTGGGATAATCTGGGAAATTATCCAGACTGGGATAATCCCAATTTCAAATATTCAGTTTTTCCCCTTGAGGAAATATGGTAATTCTACCTGGTTTGAAACACGGAGAGACACTCAAATAAGTGAAGGCAGAGCCAGAGTTAAAGAGTGGAATAAGACACAGGAGTGTTCCCCAGGAGATACATCTTAATTAGTCTAGAATCAATAGTTCTTCTCTTTACATTATATCCCCCTAGCCCTTCTAAGTCCTTTTTATTCTCTCTCCCTTTGTCCTCTCTTCCAGAATTCTAAATAGAAAATACAGAGCTAATCTGAAGTAGTTTCTTGGGGGGGAAATATAGTCCCATTCTGTAAAAGTTCATTGAATTAATATAATTTTTAAAAATCAGAGCATGACCCAGTAGAGGTATTATTGCTGGACTTAAAACAAAGATATGCATGGTCACACTATTCCCTTCTCTAGTTCTCAAATCACAATGTACTTAGGGAGTACTGTCTAGGTGACAAGCATCTACAATTTACCCAGCAAAATAAGCATATTAATTAAAAACAGATAATTTCTACTACTGTCTGGTACATAGTCTTGGTGGGTATGGGCACAATATAAGATTTACATAAATGGAATGATTAGAGATCAAAACTATACCACATGAAATATAAGCCAAAATGATAAACTCAGGGATGCTAAATACCAAAATAGGCTAAAGTAGCCAGGAACATTAATATGGAATTGATGTACTAGAGTGAGGCTTAAAGAATAAGCATTTAGATAAACATCTTTGTAGCCACTGAGCTCCTGGAAGCACTATAGAAAATTGGGGAGTAGAAAGATAAAAAAGAAAGAATCCCTAAGCCCAAGAAGTTTATAGCAGAAGAGAAGAAAGGAGGAATGAAAAGAGACGGGAGTGGGGAGCAAAAGTATGGAGAAGATGGATCCATGAAGATAAAGGATCAGGAAGAAGAAAGGGAAAAGAAGCGCATACCAAATTAAGATTACCATTAAAACCAGATGTCTCAAGCTAAGGAAGGTATTTAAAAGATTATACATATGAAAAGAGTACATAAGAACTTTTCTCTTATGGTAGTGGGACTGCCAATAAATACACTTACACATATTTTATGAATTTGCTTAAAGTTCTAAAGAGGATAACAAGAATGAGTTCTGCTTATTCATGTTATGACCATGGTCTTTAATTTTTAAAAGGCCTGTTAAAAACGACTTACGTCATAAGGCTGTGGGGATAAGCCCTCCACAAGATCGTTGGATCTGAGATGTAGTTTTCCTAAGAAAGAAGACAGGGAAATGAGCCTGAGTATCATGCAAACATTTACAGTTCCCTGTATCAGGTTCCAAAAAGCTCACTCAAGCCAAGTTTTATTTATTTATCTATTTATTTATTTGGTATTAGGGATTGAACTCAGGGCACTCAACCACTGAGCCACATCCCCAGCCCTTTTTTGTATTTTATTTAGAGACAGGGTCTGAGTTGCTTGGTGCCTTGCTGTTGCTGAGGCTGGCTTTGAACTTGGTGATCCTCCTGCCTCAGCTTCCCAAGCCAGTGGGATTACAGGCATGTGCCCCAGCATGCTTTTTAGCTTAATTATTTTCAGTACAATTTTAATTGCCTACTTTAGCAAAGTGAAAATCAATATGACAGAAGCAAAGTCAAATAAGATGTAATTTCTCACTTCAATTATCTCTCAATCCAGTAGAGTAAAAAAATACATGTATGCAAACTAACATAAGCAATAAATAACAAAATGGTGTGAGGCATAGGTTCCCATGGCATAGGCATAGCCATGGGAAGGATGAATTTTACTTTGGATAATCAAAAGAGGAGTTTAGGAAAAGATATAGTTCCTGACAGGAGACAAGAGGACCACAATGCTGCTAAGTTTTATGGGAGTATGTCCATAAAATACTAACCAAATCTTTTTCTCAGATAACTAAAGGCAGTGAGAATTATTACATGTGTCAAAACAAAACAGTTCCCCCCAATCTAAAGTGACTTACCTTTCTTTTTCTTTTTCCTTTTTTTGGTACCGGGGATTGAACTCAGGGGTACTCAACCACTGAGCCACATCCCCAGGCCTATTCTGTGTTTTATTTAGAGACAGGGTTTCACTAAGTTGCTTAGCTCCTTGCCATTGCTGAGGCTGGCTTTGAACTCGTGATTCTCCTGTCTCAGCTTCCCAAAGTGCTGGGATTACAGGCATGTGCCACCATGCCCAGCTAAAGTGACTTACCGTTCACCAGAATATTTCCCCATTGAATTGTAACTCTTATTTTTTTTTAAAAGAATTTAAAAGGTAGATTTTAAACTGAAATTTACATATATTTATGAAGTATTATGAAAACAGCACAGTAAAATAAAGTGAGCACGGGCTTGAAAAGTTGCATTTTATCTTTAACATTAAGTGTTGTGTCCTAGAAAATTCACGTTGCCTCTTAACCATCTCTAACATGGTAAGTAAAAAGGAGTTATGTACCCAACAAACTCAGAAGTATTATAAACCACGGGGTATTAGATGAATAAACGGGACTGCTATTTCTATTTTTTTTTTGGTGCCAGGGATTGAACTCGGGGCACTCAACCACTGAGCCACACCCCCGGCCATATTTTGTGTTTTATGTAGAGACAGGGTCTCACTGAGTTGCTTAGCGCCTTGCCATTGCTGAGGCTGGCTTTGAACTCGCGATTCTCCTGTTTCAGCCTCCTAAAGTGCTGGGATTACAGGCTTGTGCCACCGCACCTGGCTTGCTATTTCTGATTATTAAAGTTGATACTATATTTTCTTTCCTCATTAGGATAATATAACTAAAGGTTTTGAATGCCTTATTTGAAAAGTTACATGTTTTAAGTTGTTTGGAAAACAACTAAACTGTTTTTAAAGGTGGAAAAGATTGTACATATTATAGCTCATGTAATCTAGTAAGACTATCACTGACATGCTTTTTGCTAATACAGAGATATCTACAAATGACTGTAAGATATAGAAGTAACACCCAGAGTGACTAAAATGTGTATGGTTTTCTGAAACACTAAACGGCTTAGAATTTTTGCTGTATAAAAACTAGCTAAGGGGCTGGGATTGTGGCTCAGCGGTAGAGCACTTGCCTTGCATGTGTGAGGCCCTGGGTTCGATCCTCAGCACCACATACAAAGCAATAAAATAAAGACATTGTGTCCATCTATAACTAAAAAAAAAATAAAAAAATAAAAAAAACTAGCTAAGGGGCTGAGGTCTAGCATGTGTGAGACACTGGGTTCGATTCTCAGCATTGTATATAAATAAATGAATAAAATAAATGTCCATCAACATCTAAAAAAAGTAAAAAAAAAAAAAAACTAGCTGAGAGAGATTTATCATTGAAATTCTCAATAATTTACACAAGCTCATCAGCAGAATTCCTAATCTTAGGTGAGAAAGGAGAACACTGAGAAAATCATACTTACAGAGACTAGAATGAATGTCCCCCAAACACAAGCAAAAAAGTAGAATGCACTAAGCTGACCAGATTCATTAAACTTGCTGTGTTTCGTTTTGGAGAAGTGCATTCGCCTGTTAATTTTCTAAAAATAAAAACAGGTATTAGTAATTAAGAATAAATTATAAAACATTTAATATATGGCTATCATAGTATGGAGAGCTAGTGCTTTACAAAGTATAGATTTCTAAGATTGTATACTTACATCCAACACATACTCTTGAATTATGGCATGAATAATTATCGCCACTAGCATGTAGAAGAAAACTGTAGCCAAATCTTTGATACCATAGTAATAAAGGGATGCTGATTCAGTAGCTTGTTCTTCTGAAGGCCAAAAAGGACACACATACACAAAAATATACATGAGATTATAAAACAGCACTAAATACAACATAGTTATGGAAACAAACAAAAGAACACTAACCTAATTGAAAAAAGTTCTATAGAAACATTACAGATAATTATCTGTTGGACATCATGAGTCTTAGAGGCTCAATAAAAACTGAGGAGGAAACTATCTAGAAACCTAAAGCTTCAGAAATTACTTACAGAGACTTGACACATGTTAGTTACAGCCATCAAAGACCAAAAAAACAGGGGAGGGAAGGCCACACTCAATAAACTGATATTATTCCAGGGGTACAGATCATGGTTGATAAAGTTATGCTTGGTATTTGCCTGTTTTTCAAGGAACTTTTTAAAACTTCTATCTCTTCTTTCAAACTGGACACTACCATCATGATTCTGAAGGAAAAATGGATTTGACCTTTATTTGATTTAGTTTTGATCTGTAAGCAGTAGATACAAATGCAACCACTATTTAACATTGTTTTTAATCCTTGCAACTGCTTAAACAAATCTAAGTTATATATTTGTGAACTGCTGACACTTGTTCTGAAGACTTCCTGAATATGTTTGTATTTTATTACCCAAATATTCCATCCCTCATGCTAATTATATTACTGTATTCAGCTGCAATCAACTTACCTTAACAACTTTACTTTCATATAGCATCGTTCAGAATAAAACTTTTTGAAAAAAACACTATGTATACTTTGGATACAATTACCTGGTAACTCCTAATCTACTGATATTCTCTGTAATCAAAATGACTGGTAGCAATAGAGCAAATTAAAGAATGAAAGTAAGTTTAAAGGAATTGTTATCCCAGGTCCAAAATATAACTCGTAAGTCAAAAAAACTAAACCTGAACATGTGCCTATAGAAGTCTTAACCAAACAATATTAAACAAATTAAAAATCTCTATTCTTAGGATTTTCTTATGAAAATATCTGAGGGCAGAGATGGTAATACAAAAAGTTTGATGGAATTTTAAGGTCATTCACAAAAATATATATAACAAACATTAAACATGTAAAACTAATTTTCATATAATGTATAGGACTGAGTCAACCCAAAACATCAGTTCTTGTATCACAAAATTATCGAAACAATGTTCAATTTAATCATGGAAGAGATTGTGAAAATAAGCGCAGAATCTAGTGTTCATGAGTACTTCCAAGCGTGTTCAACTGAACTTCTACTTAAATAGAAAATTCTTAACAAAAATTACCTACCTGTTGCGGGGAGGGTAACATTGTACTGAAGAGTAACAAAAATTATAGAAGCTTTTGCTGTTATCTAGAAAGAAAAAAAAAAAAAAGATCAAATCAATTTGTGATCCTCCCCCAAATAAGCAAATTAGGGAAAAAAACATAAATTCTATCCCCGAATCTAAGAGCCAAAGGTACCCTAGTTCCTGTGGTACCATGATAAGCAGGCACAATGGGAATTTCTGATCACCAGAGTTGAGCCTGTGAGTTACTGTAATTCACCAAAGTATTCTGTAATTTAGATGAGTTTGTGTAATTCATGTCTATAAGATTTCAAAAGTGATAAACTCCGCAGTTGCTGTAAATAATGATTTCACAAATAATGATTCTCTACTCTAGACCTATACGATGAACACAAAGTTGCTATCAAGAAAATTTTAAGTGTAAATTAATAAAAGAGAAGTACAGTTAAGCATGAGAAAACGGATCAAACACAGGATCTTCGTGTTAATCTCCCAAACACCTGGCACAGTTAAGTAGTCAATAAATGTTTAATTGACTTGAGTACTGCTAAAAGTAAAGTAGTTAGAACAGAAGCTGAACATTTATAGACACTAAGCACAAGATAGCATAAAATCAAGGAATGAATGAAATATGAAATAATCCCTGATAACAAGGTGTTCAGCTGTATAGGAGGATAAGTAAGCAAACTGTTATATTGCTATAGAATCAGTACCTGCAGAGCATTTGCTATGGGCACTATGGATAAATGATGAACTTGTTTTTTCCCCTGGGGTAGAGAGCTAAGCCTGTTCTGGAAAGACTCTCAGAGGATGTAATGCTGGGACTGTGCCTTGTAGGAAAACAGAAGTTCCCTAGGCTCACAAAGGGGGGTGAAAGAGGGCAATACAAGTAGAAGAAACAAGGTAAGCCTACAAGGCTAGGCACGGCACATAAGTCACGAAGAGGTAAAGCCTAGAAACATTAATGGAGTGCTAGAAAGTACCTTGCTTGTTGAACTAAGTAGTTTAGATTTCATTTTTAGCAGGTGGGGAGGGGGATGTTAATTTATGTCTTTCAGAAAGATTGCTGGCTCTGGCCTCCTAAGTGGTCTCTCAAGCCCCCTCAGATCCACTCCCCACTGTACCAGGATGATCTTCTAATCATGATACCCTGTTTCCCACCCTACTTGATAAACATTTTTCACTGGATTCCTATCTTTTTAGCATAATGTGGCCTATACAATTCCCCATTGTTTGACTCCTCTTCTCTGAGTCCACAGCCTCATCCCAAACCATTTCCTCCTAATCCCTGGCCCCCTGTAGTCCCTCCTCCTACAGGGTCCTTGCGCAAACCTTCCCCTAGATCTCAGTTCAGTTATATCTTTTCAAGGAGGACTTCCCTGTCTTTCTAGAGCAGACATTCCTCTATCAGATTATCTCAAAGGACTGTGTGCCTTTCCTTTGAAACACACAATCTGATATAATTAGTTTGTCTCACCCATTACAAAATAAGCTCTTAGGAGCTGTTTCTGCTTGCCACTGTATGTTCAGAAACCTAGCAGGGGGCCTGGCACATACTAGGCAACTGATCAATATTATTAAATAAATATCAAATAAAATACCAATTAGAGTTAGCATGTAAGCCAAATAAAAGACAGGGACATGTACAAGAGGCCAAATGAAAGTAAGACCTGGTAGTGGATACAGGAGACCACATGAAGGTAAAGCAATGGTAGTGGACATAGGAGGCACTCATGAGGCAGAGTATTTCTTGGTCAGCAAGAGAGAAAGGGTCAAAGATTACTATTTATGCTTACAGCTTGAAAACTAGATGAAAAATACTACTATCAATAAAAATGTGTGGAATAACAGGAACTGCAGGTTTGGGGCAAAAGAGAACAAACTGAGTTTGGACAAACGAGATTTGTGATACACGGATAGAAAAAGCAGCAGGCACCTAAAGCCTAGGTCTAGAACTTAGCAGGGAGAACCCAGTTAATATAAAGATTTGAGAGTTTCATTTACAAACAGAAGTTAAGGCTGTGGAAGTATATGTCATATATGGAAAGTGTACAGTATTTGAAAAGAAGTAGGACAACATCAGACGTGTGGAGAGAGCAAAGAAAAAGCCAAAATGTGTATCTCTGCTGTGGTCGTTTGGGTAAGTGCATCCCCTAAAGGTCCATGTGCTAAAGGCTTGGACCCTAGTCTGTGGCACTGTTAGGAGGTGGTGGAACCTTTAAAGGAGACTGTGGGATTCTGGGTCTCTCCTACAACCACTGCCATAAGGTGAATGGCTTTTGCTCCACCAGGAGCTCACTGACATGATGTGCTGTTTTGCCACAGACCAAAACCAATGGGTCCAACCAACCACAAACTGAAACCTCCAAAACTATGAGCCAAAAATAAGCCTTTTCTCTTATAAGTTGATGATTTCAGGTACTTGTTACAGTGAAAAAAAAAAAAAAGTTACCTAGCTGGGGGCAGTGGCACAAGCCTGTAATCCCAGCACTTTGGGAGACTGAGACAGGAGAATTGTGAGTTCAAAGCCAGCCTCAGCAAGGGTGAGGCAATAAGCAACTCATTGAGACCCTGTCTCTACATGAAACAAAATAGGGTGGGGGATGTGGCTCAGTGGTAGTGTGCCCGAGTTTAATCCTCAGTACCAAAAAAAAAAAAAAGAAAAAGAAAAGTTACCTAACAGAAAACAAAGAGAACGAAGAGAGCCTGGCATTCCAAAAACCAAGGGAGAAACATTTCAAAAACGTGTAGTTAATTAAGTCAAAGTTTCAAAAGAGATGTGGCAGAGAGAGTGCAACAGAGCAGATAATTTAAGAAGTCATAAGTGGTCACAACTTGAGTGATTTCAATAAAGTACTGAAAGAAGAAGTCGAATTGCAGTGGACTGAAGAACATGAGGGACAAAATGGTATCTAGTAGATGCTAGGCCAAGAGTTATATATTTTAATACCTTTATTTTGTTTGCTTTTCTTTTTTCCTTTTTTAATGTGGTGCTGAGGATCAAACCCAGTGCCTCACACATGCTAGGCAAGCGCTCTGTCACTGAGCTACAACCCCAGTTATATGGTTTTTAGGATGGGAGAGACAAAGCTTGTATAAGGGGCAACAGGGCAGGTGCTATGAAAAAGGGAGAAATTAAACACAGAAGACAGAAAAGGGATATTGACTAAAGAAATGTGGTAGGGAATGAAATTTTAAGAATGAGTACTCTTCAATGTTTTCTCTTAGCCAGGGAACAAGACAGTACAGGCTGAGTCTTTCTTATTCCAAATGTTTAGAATCAGAAGTATTTCAGATTTCAACTTTTTAGAATTTTGGAATATCTGCTAATACATAATGAGGTACCTTGGGGATAAACTCAAAGTTCTGGATTTTAGTGCGATTTTAGTTCTGGGTTTTGTATGGACAAAGAGAGATAAGATAGGTAAGTTCCAAAGGCAGGAAACTCTAGAAATCTACACCTAATAAATTCATGTCATTTTTTCCCCTGTAGGGAAAACAATGTCACACACACACTAAATGCAATGGAGACTTGAATGATGAATATTTATATTGTTCCTATATAGATAGGAAAAAGTAAAAAGATCCCAGGATGTTATTAATGTTATGAGGTTAGAAGCCTGATTCATAATATTATCTATCAGCATGCATGTATGATTTTTCTTGGTGACCCTCAGCAATCTGTGAATTGAGAGGCACAGGAAAGGCAGAAATAGCAGTCCCCCTTATCCATGGTTTCACTTCCTGTGGTTTTAACTACCCATGGCCACGGCAGCCTGAAGCCATTAAGTGGAAAACTTCAGAAATGTAAGCTTTAAATTATATAGTGTTCCACACAGGAGGATGAAATCTTATGCTATCTCATACCCACCAAGCCCAGGACATTAACCACCTTGGTCCAGTATATCCACACTAGACATGAAACTGGCTATCTTGGTAATCAGATCCACTGCTGAGGGAGTGCTTGTGTTCCATAACCCTTGCATTGTAGCGTAAGGCCTGCATCACTCACCTCACTTCCCCTCATCATGTATTCTCTATTATCACATGAAGAAGGGTAAATACAGTATAATAGGACATTTTGAGAAAGAGAAACCACATTCACATAGCTTTTTTTTTTGGCAGTACTGGGGATTGGACTCAGTGGTGTTTTACCAGTAAGCTACACCCCCATCCCCTTTTCAGTTTTTACTTTGAGAGAGGGTCTTGCTAAGTAGCTAAGGCTGGCCTCCTACTTGCAATCTTCTTGCCTCACATCCCAGTAGCTGGGATTACAGGCATGTGCCACCATGCTCCTTTCATGTAGCTTTTATTGCAGAATACTGTTATGATTGTTCTACTTTATTATTAGTTATTGTTATTAATCTCTTACTGTGCCCATTTTTTAAAGTGTGATCATAGGCATATATTGGAAAAAACAGTATCTGTAGGGTTTGGTACTATCTGTGGTTCTGGATATCCACTGGGGGGTTTCAGAACATATCCCTGTGGTTGAAGAGTGGGGGCTACTTTAGCTGAATAAAGGCTATAGAAGAGAAAAGCAAGGCAATGAGGGGGCAAATACACTGGAAAAAAGGCAAGCAGCCAAGGTACCATAACAGTCTGGACTAGGTGAAAAAATGCCCTGTGAGCAGCAGAAAAAGGAGGTGAATAAGAAGTAGGCTATGGCTGAACTCTGGTATCCAGGCATTCAGGATCTGGAAATGAATCAGATTTGTGAGATAAAAAAGTCCAGGCAGGATATTACCACTTGAGTGAGTTACTGAAGTAAGGTAGATATGAAGAGTGCTTGAACAGCAAAGGCTAGTAAAGCTACTGTATTAAATTTGGGGCCATTCACAAGTAATCATTACAGGAGAATGACAGTATGAGTTTTCAGGGGAACACAACTTTCATGTGATTTTTTCCCTCCAGTTCTGAAGACTGAACCCAGGGCTTCAAATACTAGGCAAGTGCTTGACATCCTCATCTATTTATTTGAGATAGGGTCTCACTAAATTACCCAGACTGACCTTGAATTTGGGATCAAAAATCACAAGTTCAAAGCCAGCCTCAGCAACAGTGAGGCACTAAGCAAATCAGTGAGACCCTGTCTCTACATAAAACACAAAATAGGGCTGGGAATGTGGCTCAGTAGTTGAGTACCCCTGAGTTCAATCCCCGGGACCAAAAACATTTAAAAATAAAATAAAATAAAAACAAGAGTTTATGAGTTTTGGACATTTATGTCATTGCTTTCATTTATGAGAAAAGATGATTTACATATATCCATCAACCAATTCTAAACTGTATGCAAAGTCAAGAATATCAATATAGTGGGGCTGGGATTGTAGTTCAGTGGTAGAGCGCTTGCCTCGCATGCGTGAAGCACTGGGTTTGATCCTCAGCACCACATAAAAATTAATAAATACATATATTATGTCCATCTACAACTAAAAAAATTAAAAAAAAAAAGAATATCAATATATCTTTAATTAAGTGGTTGCCAGTTGGGGCTTGGTTATCTTTTCTTGTTATACAGAGATGTTAAGTATTTTGCACTTGTTAGAGAAAAGCATGACTACAACATGGTCTGGATTCCTGAAAGGTGAAGTTGACTTCTGAATACCAAATTCCATTTCTCTACCAACTTATATAAAACCACATTCTTAAAAACAGAGAGCTGGGCATAGTGGCACATGCCTGTAATCCCAGAACTCAGGAGGCTGAGGTAGGAGGATCACAAGTTCAAGGTCAGCCTGGGCAATTTAGGAATCCTGACTCAAAGTAAAGTCAAAAGGGCTGGAGATAGCGGTACAGCACCCCTGAGTTCAATTCCCAGTACTGCAAAGGGAAGGGAGGAAGAGATGAAAGAAAATATTGGCATTAAGACAAACCATGCTTAAAATCAAACAAATCTCCAAAAACTGTTCCAAGATCATTGTAACTCTAAGTGCCTCCCAAATCTGTAAGGCACCAAAAAATCTATAAATCCTTGAGCATCTATGTGGAAAGTCAGTCCCTTTTAGAAGGAAATATTTCTTTAGTGAGCTCCTCACTATTCATTCCTCCTTCATGTGATGTTCAGAAAGCTTCCCAAGTATCCTTATGTGACTGTTCAAATTCTTCTAACTCAAACGTGAAGCATTACTTAATCATTATGATATTGATTGTAAAAAAAATCCATGATTTCAGAATTCACAATTTTTGATAACAAAGTTTATGGAAATCAAACTTTTGTATTTGTCCCAAACAGATTTCTTTTCTGTATATATAATCTCTTTTGGTGCTCCTGGCTCTTTTCTCATATAAAAATGCTATTATCTATTTGCCAACTTCGATGAATTTCTAAGGAATACTGATAGCAACCCTCTTGAAAGCCAAACACTGCACTAGGCAATATACATATTAGCTAATTTTTTTTTTTTTTTGGTACTGGGGATTGAACTCAGGGGCACTCGACCACTGAGCCACATCCCCAGCCCTATTTTGTGTTTTATGTACAGATAGGGTCTCACTGAGTTGCTTAGCGCCTCACTGTTGCGCCTCACCATTGCTGAGGCTGGCTTTGAACTCTCGATTCTCCTGTCTCAGCCTCCCTAAGTCCTGGGATTACAGGCTTGAGCCACTGTGCCTGGTTCATATTAGCTAATTTTAATTGAGTTACCCAACCAACTCCATTTTATAGAGAAGAAAACAAGTTCTGAGATTCCCTAACTTGAACATGCATCCCTTAGCTGCAGAATCCATGCTTTTACAGTATATCTACACTGCTTTTTCATTTGGGCTAGTAATAAATACAGTATGTATTTTCTTTGCTGATTTCACCATGAATCCTGACATTTCCTCAATGTACTTATGTGAAAGATCTAATGATTCTGCAAAAATATCAACTTCTCTATTATCTCAGCACAAGTGCTGTAATTCTATAATTATGTTAACTTTGAAGTTCAATGGCAATTGTTTTAAAAGTCAATTAGCAAAATTTACCTAGTTTATAATACTTTCCCATATGTAGACAATGTACTTTCAAGTTTTGTAACTTTAACATGTGGTAAAACAGACGATTTATACAAATGTCCCTCTTCTGTATACCATTTTAATGTTCCTTTTTGAAGTGGCTTTAAAAACTTCTATTTAAGTGTGGGTTTGTTTTTACAGTGCTGGTGACTGAACCCAGGGCCCTATGCATGCTAGGCAAGCACTTTATCATTGAGCTACATCCCCAGCCCTACTTAGTATTTTTGTTTTCTCTATTTAGATGATTAACACAAAGGTGAAAAATCCACTCACTGTTAAAAAATCATTAACATGAGAGGCCTGGTAGGGGTGTTGAACTTCCCTAGAAAATGGGGTGAAAAAACGTGAAATAGGTCACATAAAAGCCAAGCCATAGCATTTCTAAGTGTCAAAATTTCTGATTACCCAGGTGCAGTGGCGCAAGCCTGTAATTCCAGCACTTAGGGAAGCTGGGACAGGAGAATTGCGAGTTCAAAGCCAGCCTCAGCAAGGGCGAGGCACTAAGCAACTCAGTGAGACCCTGTCTCTACATAAAACACAAAATAGGGCTGGGGATGTGGCTCAGTGGTGAAGCGCTCCTGAGTTCAATCTCCAGTACCAAATAAATAAATAAATTCTGATTTATGTTTCTTTTCATTTAAAGCATTTGAAATAAGCCTTACAGGTAGGTCGTAGTATTTCTAAGTCATTTTTAAGTCAGGAATTCTTACCATGTGGAAATGGGTTATGGCAGGTTATGCAAACTGGTGAGTATAATGCAAATATGAAAGCAATACTTTTAATATCAAAACAAAAATATATAAATATAAAATCCAGAGAGAACAAATGTTTAGCATTGTGTTTTGTGTGTTAATAGTGATAAGTCCCAGGGTCTGATAACTCTACCATTGAGCTATACACTCAGTCCTGTTTTTTAAATACCACACATTCGTATGATCCTTTGTACACTGTCAGATGTCTTCACACAGTATTACCTGATCATTTAATCGCTGTGAGGAGGCTAGTACAGGTGATTTTTATTTCCTTATAAAGAGCGGGAAAACCGAGTCTAAGACTTGGGTCACTTAGTAAGCTATGTTGGTTCCCTTTCCATTTTCCCCTCAACTATCGTTGCTACCTCCTGAGCAGCAGTTTCAACCATACACAATACTATCAGAAAAAAAAATATATATATATCTAGATCCAGAAAAGCCCATTCGAGAAGATAAAACAAAATAAATAAAATATTAACTAAAAACATTTTTTAAAAAACCCTAAATAGGCTTCATTTACAAAATTTATTCATCTTTTGGCCCCTGGCAGTCTTTCATTCCATTAGCTTTTCTCAAAGATTCTTAATTTCACCCATACTTTTAAAAGCACGATTCTAGGTAATGAAAATAGACTAGTTAAAAAAACAACAAAAACTGAAAAAAAAAAAAAACTAAAATTAGCAAGGCTAAGTGTAGTGGCACATCTCTGTAATCCCAGGTACTGGGGAGGCTGACACAGGAGGAAGGCGAGTTGAAGCCAGTTTGGTGTAATCCTCTCTCCAAAGCAAAACGGGCTGGGAATGCAGCGCAATGGTAAAGCACTTTCAGCACATGCCATGCTCTGAGTTCAATCCCCAGTACTACCGGTAAAAAAAAAAAAAAAAAAAAGATTTGCTTTTACTAAGGTAACATGCCAGGGGAAGAGGAGACAAAACAATAAAATAATCGGTGTATATGTTGAGACATAAGAACCATGGGGCAGAGGGAGAGGGAGAGACGCGCAGACTGGGAGAGAGTCGCACAGACAGGGAGGGGGAGAGAGAAAAGAAATGGGCGTGTGTACTGGGGAGTGAGGAAAAAAACTCGTAGGATGTTACGCATTCACCTTGCAAAGTTTATTACCAATATTCAACAGCTGTTAAGTAAGTCATCAAAATACTAGATGTGTGGGAAGAGAATTTACACACTCCTGACATTCTCAGCCTCTTCTGCCTCAAGAAACGGTATCACTCGACTCCGCCGCACAGCTGCTCAGAACCTCGATTTAAGTATCAGACCTCGTTTCTTTAGCAAGGCGAAAGCCAGCGTCAGAGCAAAAAGTTCGCTAACTGGTGGTTTGACTCGAAGCCACCGGTGTGCCGGTTCCTTGCGGTCGCCGCCCTCCAAGTGGGCACTAGACCCCGTCGGTTCCTCGCTAGCCCCCACCTCGGTCCTACTAGGGACCCTGTCACTCGGGGCCTGTGGCCCGGGGGCCGGCAAGCTGCCCGGCCTGGGCAGGACATTCGGACTGCCGTGGCGGGCCGCCCCCAAGTCCGCCCACCGCGCAGAGCCAGCTCGGCAGCTCAGGGGCCGCCCCCGCCCGCCGTCGGCCCCTCGCCGGCTGCCACGTAACCCTTCGCGGGAACCAGGAACTGCGCGGCCGGCGGGAGGGGGCGGCGGCGGCGCCGGCCCCCACGCCCTGAGGGCGGCGACGAGGCCCAAGGGGGCTCCGCTTCGCCGTGCCGGCCTGGGGCGAGTGCGGCCAGCGGCCCGGGGCAGGGGGGCAGGCCCGCACCTCCCGGGGTCCGAGCCCCCTGCGACCCGGGTGCAACGCTCGGGGCTGATAGCCGGGGCGGGGGGCGGCAGCGCAGGCGGTTGGGGCGCAGGCGGGCTCACCTCGAACATAAGCCCCAGCAGGAAGACCATCGCCACACAGGAGACGATGTCCGCGTGATTCTGCAGGATGAATTCATGGCTCAGGACCGGGGGACTCTTGGTGCTCTTCTTGCGAATCGCCATGGTGGAGCCGCCGCCCGTGCCTGCAGGTGCTCCGCCCCGGCTCCGCTCTCTCCAGCTGCTCACCGACCAGCCGCTGCTGCCGCCGCCGCCGCCTCCCCTTGGCTGCTCCTCACAGCCCCGCCGCAGCCGCTCGCTGGGGCTTCACTTCCCATCCCACAGCCAGTACGCAGCCGCCGGGGCCGCCCGGAAAAAAAAAAAAAAAAAAAGTGAGCCCGCACCCGGGGCGAGCATGCGCACCAGGGAGACGGTGCTCGCTCGTGCGGCGGCCGCCCCTGCCAGCCCACGGCGCCACCTGGGGACCGGAGGCCGCGGAACGCCGCGGGCCGGTGTGCCGCGAACCGAGCGGTGCGCTTCTGCTGGGCGCCAGGCCGGGGGTTGGGAGTCGTTTGAGGCGCGAGCTTACTGAGTTTTGATCAACAGACTGAGACTCTAGCCAGGTGGCACGCGCCATGGTGCTTAGGGTGGCAGGCGTGCTTCCTAGCCCTCCTGGCCATCCTGGTCTCGGTGCCATTGCCTTCTTGTAACAGTGATGGTCAGTTGTGTAGGCTGACCATCAGCCTGTCCAGAAAAATCAGAAAATAGGACTATGGCCTGAATACACAAGGGTACAGCACATTCTCTAACTTCATCTGCATTAAAAATTAACCTCAGAATTAGTTTAAACACTTCTCTGGACTTTTTCCTACTTCCCTCCATTCCCCACTGGGCCTCAAACTGACGATGATGGGATCGATTTGCGTTTACCTGTTTCATATTTATTATTAACAATTCTTTGTACTCTGGAGAGAGGGTGCAAAAGTTGTGTGGATTAGCCATATTCTCTTCTTTCATTATTCTGCCCAAGCCAGGAGTTATTTATATTTTTTTTCCTGAAGAATTGCATCACTGTTTACCCATTTGCCAAATCTAGAAACCAAAGTCATCCTAGATTGAGCCCTTTTACCATTCTTCCACGTCCAATCGGGCACCAAACTCAAGATATTCTCTCTTTCCCCTCCCCACTGCCAACGCCCCTGGGGGGATTTAGCTCTTGCCTACATCTAGGTAGAATTATGTAGTGGTTTAAGAACGTGGGTCGCTGGGTGCAGTGGCACACTGCGGTAATCCCAGTGGCTGGGGAGGCTGAGGCAGGAGTACTGCAGGTTGGAAGCCAGCCTTGGAAACTTAGGTAAGCTCTGAGCAACTCAGCAAGACCCTGTCTTTAAATAAAATGTAAAAATGGGCTGGGAATGTGGCTCGGTGGTTAAGGGCCCCAGGGTTCAAGCTCCTGTACCCTCCCCCAAAAGTGGATCCTTAAATCAGTGACCTGTATCACTGTATGATCACAGGTTACTAAATATGTGAGACTAAATTTCCTCATGTATGTATGCATTTATTTTTTAAAACTGTATTGGGTGTTGACTATGTGCCAGGTACTGGGGACTGGGATTACAGGCCAGTGCTGTCAAACCTTGCTCCAAATTAACCTAGTCTTAGGAGGAACTTTCATTCCAGTAGGAGGAGTAGGGAGAGAGACTCTTTAAATGAGATTTTGAAAGTGAAATGTGTTAAGTTGAGTTGAGGACCCAGGAGAAAAATAAAGGAAGGAGAGTAAAGGAAGCATAATTAAGTTACATTTGCCTAAAGACCTGAAGGTGGTGAGGGACCAAACCACATGTGGCACTCTATATAAAATGGAAATAATTGTGGTACTCTGACAATTAAATGAGATAATTCAAGGAAAGTGCTTAACAGAGCTAGGGCTCTATAAATTTAATTAGCTTTTATTTTTCTCCTTTCTTTAATCATGAGTTTCATTTCCCTCCAAATCACCTAATTTTCATACTAGAATGATGCTTCTAACAGACCCAACATTGGTTGGTGGTTTCTCTTTCCCTTTATGGAAAATTAGCATGACTAAATAACTCTTTATGATTGCCCCACCTACCTACACAGGCTGGCTGCCTCTCTGGGCCTCGCTTCTCTCTTTGTATGGCATTACTCACTCACTAGTCACACTATAGTGCAATATGGCAGGCTCCCCTGCAGGCTTTCCCCTGTGTTTGTCTGCTGCTGCCTCTGTCTGCAATTTTTTCTCTTCTCCTCTTATGTACGCAGCAGACTTCTACTGTTAGTTCAAGTCTCTGATTCCTTAATCGATTCTATGACTGACGTAAGCAATATGTTTTTTGTGACTCAATTTTTTGGGGGAGGACTACTGGGGATTGAATCCAGAGGTGCTTTACCACTGAGCTACATCCCCAGCCCTTTTTATCTTTTATTTTTGAAAAAGGGTCTTGCTAAGTCGCTGATGCTGGCCTCTAACTGGCTTATCCTCCTGCCTCAGTCTCTTTAGTCACTGGGATTACAGGCGTGCACCACTGTGCCCAGCTCAATTATATGTTTAAAACAGCTTTACTGATATAATTTATATTGTAGAGTTCACTTACTTAAGGTGTATAAATAGATGGATTTTAGAATATTTACAAAGTCATGCAACTGTCACCATTACCTAACGTAGAATGTGTTTGTCATCTCCAAAAGAAAATCTGTACAATTTACCAGTTACTTTCCATTTCCCAGTGTCATGGGCAGTCTCTATTACCACCTATTTTCTTTCTGTCTATATTTGCCCATTTTGGAATTTCATGTGAATAGAATTTTGGTCTTTTGTGACTGACTTTTTTCACTTAAGGTAATATTTTTAGGGCTTATGCATATTGTAGCATGTACCAGTACTTCATTCCTTTTTATGGCCAAACCATATTTCATTACTTGGATATACCACATCTTATCCGTTCATCAGCTGATGGATAGCTGGCTTTTTTCCAGCATTTGCCTATTGTGACTAATGCTACTATGAACACTTGTGCACAAGTTTTTGTTGGAACGATTGTGTTCAATTCTTCTGGGTGCATACTCAACAGTGAAATTGCTAGCCATAAAGAAACTATTTTAATCTTTCAGGAACTCACAGACTAGTTTCCAAAGTGGCTACAACATTTTACAACCCTACCAATAAAGTATAAGGTTTCCAGTTTCCTCACATCCTGGCAACACTTGTTTCCTTTTCCTTTTCTTTTTTCTTTTCTTTTTTTTGGCAGAAAATGGATAACTTCTTTTTTGGGAACAAGAAAATATATTTAAATGACTTCTTTTGGTTTGCTTTCATCTAGGTTATACTTTAAAATAGATTAGGTCATTGTGTAACTGAAAGTTTGGTCCTTATCCCTGATGCTAATCCAATAATGAGGACTCGGTTTTGAGAAAAAGGAAAAAGGTTTATCACTTTGCCAGCAAAAGAGAAACACAGGGGACTCCTGTCCCAAAGTCTGTGATTCTCCTAATCAGAAAGGACAGGGGACTTTTAAAGGGACTTAAAGGGTTACATTCCAGGTGTGTCTGGTAGGGGGTTCCAGGGTGCTCTGATGGCCTGTTAGGATTCACTTGTTAATTTGGGAGATATTCACTTCCCAATCCTCTGCAGGCATCTCCTTCCTGTAGTGGGTGTGTTCAAGGGCAATTAACTAGGGGAAAAAAAGACAACACTGTCCCCCTAATTTTGTTAGGGAGGGAGAGAGGGGAGAAGAGAGAGAAATAATTAAAAAAAAAAAAAAAAAAAGCCTCAGAGAAATGAAAGCTTCAATCAGAAGATGAAGGGACCACTGTTACATTTCCCCACTGTCAATTTCTACCTTCCATTTCTATGAAAAAATGGGAGACAAGATCTCCAAGCTACTTCCTGCTGAGAGTGGGCAATGAAGGGGATTTTTATAATGGAAGGTTTTTACTTGTTGTTGCCATTCTTTCTTCTGGTCCTTGGTTGCATAGTTGCAAAGGGAGGAGCAGCAACGACAACAACAACAAAAAAATGGAAAAATACATACACAGAGGCAATGATGAATAGGATAGTCAGAATGAGGTAGAGGAGGCCTAGTAAAATAGACTTAATCCCTCTTGGTATCCAAGAAAAAAGGCCAGAAAACCATCAGTTAGGCCTAAATCCATCCCATCCAAAAGGGATGTGTGGTGCTCAAGGGTTTGTTGCAGCCAGGTTGCTCGTTGCCTGATCTTTTCAATACTAGTCTCTACATGTAAAGAGGTACTACTATAAACACAACAGGATGTGTTAGCTATAGCACAAACCTTTCCTTTCTCTGCTAACAGATAGTCTAAAGCCATCCAATTATCTAAGACTACTTTGGCCAAGGGGTGCAGAGAGGTTTGTAAATTTGAGAGGGGCAGGGCTGTTTCATTGGCCAGAGTCATCAGAGTTTTGGACAGATTTTGGAGGACCCACTGGTGGGCCCCCAACTCCCCACCAGGGTAATAAAGTGTAGTTAAAGAAATATTCATTGCTATCAGGCATCCCCCCTGGAAGGTCCCTGGCTAATCGAGTAAGTAGCTTTAATGAGCTTATCCAATGGGCAGATTCATTTAAAGAGTGAATTCAGAATGGTGTCACTAAATTTCCTAGAAAACACTGGGTGGGAGTTGTGAAGTTCTGAGGCATTCAGTAGCCCACGGACAACTATTAATCTTACAGACAAACACAGGTCCTGCAGGGGCGTAGAAGACCATTGTTTCTTTAAAGAAATCCAGTAGGTCCCCAATGAGGAAGTAGTCCCCAACTTTAAGTCCTATGCGTTCCATCCAGGAATAATCTAGGAAGGAATCATCAGTTACTGCTGTAACTTTCTCTGTATGAAATTGAGAAACCTTTTGTACACACAGAGGCAGTTGTTCTAGCTCAGGAGGGGAGTCTCATTTCAAGATATTCTGGAATTTGTATCCCTCTATGGACCAGGTAAGTGGAATTAGAGGCAACAAGTGAAACAAGGAACATTAGAAACAGTTTCAGCTGGGTAATGCGTTGCTCAAACCCAGTACATAATGGTGTGAGCTCTGAGGTCCCGTGTTGGCATCCAGTCTCCATTTGGGATCTGAGTGAAGTTCCTAATTGAATGTACAAAAGGGTCACCATGGTCCATAGAGGATTTGGCCCTGGGAAGACAGATCCAGGCATCAACTGCATGAGTCAAAGTGGCCAAGGTCTGTGCTATCTGACCAAACTGTTGTCTTCCCAGCCTAGAGAGGGAATAGGGTAAAACTGCAGAACTAATAAAAACATAAAATCTCTCATTGTGTTTTTTCTGAACAGGTATTTTAAGTCCATGTAGGAGAGACAGCTTCCGGTAAGTCTCTTGGGCATTTCTTCACTCTGGTGTGGTAGACCCAGGGTTTTATTCCGGTGAGCTTCAGAGATGTGTGAGTTGTCAGAAGCACATAGGTCCTGTCCATTTTTCTCCCAATTGTTGCTCTGGTCTCTGTTCTTTCCAAGTCTTGAGTAGCACTTGGTCTCCAGTATAAAAGAGTTTGTATTGGTCCAGTTCAAGCTGAGGTATCAAAGCCCCAGTAAATGGTTTTTTCCTTGCAGGTCTTCTGGCTGCCCTATTAGCAGCTTGATTTCCTCTGGACACATAAGTATCTATCTTCTGATGACCATGGCAGTGCATGATTGCCACCTGCTTTGGTTCTGCCACTGCTTGTATTAATGCCAGTGTTTCAAGAGCATGTTTAATGTCCTTGTTTTCAGCAGTGAGGAGCCCTTTTTCTTTCCAGATAGCTCCATGTGCATGTACTGCCATGAAAGCATATTTTGAGTCAGTGTAAATGTTTACCTTCTTTCTTTTTGACAGCCTGAGAGCTCTTGTTCGGGCACTTACTTCAGCTTTCTGGGCTGATGTTCCTGGCAGTAAAGCCTCAGCTTCCAGTACCTGTCGTTCTATGACTACAGCATATCCAGCTCCTCACTAGCCATGGTCCATGAAGCTGCTCCCATCTGTGAAAAGGTTCCAGTCCGGTTCTGTGATGGGCTGGTCAGACAAGTCCAACCTGCTAGAGGAGACAGTTTCCAAGATCTCCAAGTAGTTATGTTGTAGTGTCTCATTATCATCTAATGGCAACAATGTTTCTGGATTTAAGGTGGACATGACTTTAAGGCTGACATTGGGGTTGTCTAATAGGATGACTTGATATTTACCCATTCACCCAGCATGTAGCCAGTATCCTCCCTTCTGTTCTAGTAGGACCAAAACTTGTAGAGGAGCAAACACAGAGATGTTGCCCTAGAGTGAACTTTTCAGCCTCCTGTAGCAAATCACAAGTGGCTGCTATTGACTGCAGGCAGGGGGGTAATCCTTTTGCTGTGTGGTTCAGTTGTTTTGATAAATAGACCACTGGCTATGGTATATCACCCAGTGTTTGTAAGAGAACTCCAAGGGCTGTGCCTTGTTTCTCATGTACATATAATCTGAATTCCTTTTGTAAGTCAGGTAGGCCCAGAGCAGGGGCTGTCATGAGGCTGTGTTTTAACTTTACAAAAGCAGCTTGGCATTCTGAGGTCCAAGTCAAAGCTTCTATTTCTGTCCCTTTCAATGCCTTGTATAAGGATTTTACTATTAATTCAAAATTGAGAATCCATATATGATAGAATCCTGCCATTCCTAGAAACCCACATAATTGTCTCTGGTTCCTGGGTTCTGAAAGTTTCAAGATAGCCAGTTTTCAATCTGACATCAAACTTTGGGTCCCTTTGCTAATTTGGAATCCCAGGTAAGTGACTTGTTGTTTACAAATTTGAGACTTTTTAGTGGATACCTTATATCCACATGAGGCTAAATGATTCAGTACAGTAACAGTATTTAAAATACAGTGTTCACCTGAGTTTAATCCCTGGTTACCCCCCCCCCAAAAAAAAAGAAAGAAAGAAAAGAAAAATACAGTGTTCATAGTCCAGGCTAGCTATTAGCAAGTCATCCACATATTATAAAAGTGTCCCTTGATCCAGCTTTAATCCTTACAAGTTTTTTGCTAGACTCTCATTAAACAAAGTGGGAGAGATTTTAAAATCCCGAGGAAGGTCAGTCCAACAATACAGTCCAAATATCCAAATACTTAGTATTTGGATCCTGCCACTCAAAAGCGAATAGTAACTGGGACTTCTTTTCTAGGGGGATGCAAAAGAATGCATCCTTCCAATATAGTGTGAGAGCATTCTTGCGTGCATGGCTACTTTGTTTACCAGAACCAGCTGTACCCTGATTTCTGAGAGAAGCCACAGGTGCTGACCATTCCTTGAATTCCCGTGTTCTTGTGGTCTGAGCTTGTTTTGCAGCCTGAGCAATTTCCACACCTGGGTCTGCAGTTCCAGGCCTCCCACGCCCCTCGGGGGGTAGGAAATATATATAAGCCCAGAGTGCTGAAAATAAACGAGCTTCGAGCTTCTTTTTCTTCAGAATCGTTGTTGTGTGTGTGTTTTTTTCATCCGCGGCTCCCTCGCCGACTCGGTTTCACTTTGGTCCGGCGCAGGCGCTGGCATCTGGAGGTTGCACCGAGATCGGAAGAAGGGAAGGAACGCTGACGGACACCCCGGGACCAGCCGGTAAGTAGGGGGTGAATTGTTAATAGTGCAGGTAAAGATGGGCACTACCCACAGTAGGGAATTGTTGGAAAATCGGATCGAAACTCTGTTGAAGAAAAAGGGTACGGTGTTAAAAAAGAGTACTACAAGGGCCTTCTTAAAGACTATAGAGCAGTCTAGTCCCTGGTTCCTTCATTCGGGAGGTCTCAATGTTCCAGATTGGGAACAGGTCCGTGCAGACTTACAGAAAAGGCTACACACAGAGGGGCCACAGTCTTTTCCCATTACCACCTTCTCTGTATAGAGGCTAATTAAGGACTCTTAAGTAAAAAGGTTTTGATTCAGGAACAAGCCAGTGATTTATCTAAGACCTTTGAATCCACCCAAGAAGTGATTTCTACCCAGTCCCTTAAGGAAGTTGAAATGGATAGCGAGGAAGGGAAAGGAGAGGATGAGGAGGAAGATGAGGAATTGCAGTTGGAACAGGATATCCAGACATTGCAAGAGAGATTACAGGAGTGGGAATTAAAAGAACAATGTAGGCAGGAACCAAAGTATTATTCAGTGGGAAGACCACCTCCCTTTAATCCAGGACATGAGTCTAGGAGGCCTGCCGGTCCTTCAGCGCCTCCAGAGCCTCAATCGGGAGGCGTGGTGTTCCCAGTAATAGAAGTGCAAAACCAACAAGGACAGACAGACAACATCAGCCGTTGGATTTCAAGGATGTAAAAGGTTTGAAGGATACTGTGGTACAATATGGCCCTCATGCACCCTTCACTTTAGCCATTTTTTTTTTTTTTTTTTTTTTTTTTTTGT
>PVHX01005361.1:0-10637 GCA_004024805.1 Geosciurus inauris | reverse complement strand
TTTAGCCATTTTTGAATCCTTTTTATCTTTGAATCTCACTCCATCAGATTGGCAACAGTTAACCCGAGCAGTTCTATCTGGAGGTGACACAAAAGATAGTGAAATGGAAGGATCTAAGGACAGGAGTATGGCACGGTCCTGATCCTGTAATTTCTCAAGCCCGAGGGTCTGTCTGTGTCTATCCCCATGATGCAGACACTCCTGTTTGGGTCCCTGACAGATGTCAGGGAAGTTATAACCTAAGAATCTGTCCAGGAGCTTCTTCCCTCCTGGGAAGCCTTTCTTTGTGTTTTACGGAATCTGATGACGCTGGTGAAGACCTATTGAAGAGCTTGTGAGTGTTCTTTGGAGAATTCTCTTTCTAGTCATCATGAAGCTCCTGATTTTTATGCTACTGACTTCTTCATGCCTGGGTAACGTTATTGGGGCCTGGTAAAGTGGCCACCTGTCTTGATGCAAGAATGGCCTGTGGAACCTTTACTATATTACAACAAGTTACAGCCCTAAATAATACCAAGGTTAAACTGTTGGATTCAGGGGCAGTGTTAGGTTTGTTCCAACAGATTGGTATGATGCTGCACAAATGGGCTGGAACTGTTGCTCTGATCGGACTGCTCGTGCTGTTAATACTGCTCATGATATGCTGTGGCTGTAGGGTACTTTGATCTATGAGGCGTCAACAGCATGCACAATACCAAGCCATGGTAGCTCTCTCCCATGACAATCCCTCTGCCCAAGTGTGGCTGGGCATTGTGCACTCCTAGGAAGTCAATGACGGGTAAGACTGGGACGAAGACTTGAGCAACCTAAGACAGGGCTATGGCGGTTAACATCCATGCCGTAGACCCGATGACGGGTAAGCCATGTTCTTTGGTCCCTGCAACCTAAGACAGGCTTAGGAAAAGAGAGGGGGAATTGTGAGAGCATTCTTGCGTGCATGGCTACTTTGTTTACCAGAACCAGCTGTACCCTGATTTCTGAGAGAAGCCACAGGTGCTGACCATTCCTTGAATTCCCGTGTTCTTGTGGTCTGAGCTTGTTTTGCAGCCTGAGCAATTTCCACACCTGGGTCTGCAGTTCCAGGCCTCCCACGCCTCCCATGCCTCCCACGCCCCTCAGGGGGTAGGAAAAATATATAAGCCCAGAGTGCTGAAAATAAACGAGCTTCGAGCTACAAGCTTCAAGCTTCTTTTTCTTTTGAATCATTGTTTGTGTTTTTCATCCGCGGCGCTCTCACTGACTCGGTTTCACTTTGGTCCGGCGCAGGCGCTGGCAATCTAGCACTGTGAACCAGCCATAGTTACCTGGCATTGTTGTCAATAGAGTGTAAGGGTTAGGTATTGTGGGGGTGATATATCTTGGACAATATTTTTTATGGCTCTCAAGTCTTGCATGAATTGATATTCATTAATGCGAGGGTTTTTGTGTTTTTGTTTTTATACCAGGGATTAAACCCAGGGCCACTTGACCACTAAGCCACATCCCCAGATCTATTTTGTGTTTTATGTAGAGACAGGGTCTCACTGAGTTGCTTAGTGCCTTGCTGTTGCTGAGGCTGGCTTTGAACTTGCGAGTCTCCTGTCTTAGCCTCCCAATGTGTTGGGATTACAGGTGTGCACCACCACACCCAGCTAGTGTGAGGCTTTTTAACAGGTAGAATAGCTGTATTGTAGGGGAACTGGCAAGGCTGATTCAATCCATGTTTTAAGAATTTGTCTGAATGGGCTAGATACCCATTAGTGCTTCTCTCCTGAGTGGGTATTGCATTTTCTTGAGGCAAATTACATCCTCCTTAAGCAAGATCTTGATGGGGGTAACACTTGATTGCCCGTCCTGGAGTCCCATCAGCCTACACAGCTTTATTCACTTTTTCATAGACCTCTGGTGGAATGGGCTCAGTTTCTTCCTCCTGGTTAGCGAGCAAAAGCTGGAATCAGAGCACATTTTCAGGAGGAACTTGCAAAGGAGGCTGTTGCTTTTCGGTGAGAATGTTATTTGTGCATTTAATTTACACAACAAATCTCATCCCAGGAGAAGGATTGGACAACCTGGCATATACAAGAAACTGCCTTAATTTTTTTCTTCCAATTTGCATTCCAAGGATTCAAGTAGTGGATGATACTGAGCTTGGCCTGTCACCTTACTGTCAGGGTGTTATCACTTAAGGAAGTCAGTTTAGAATTTAAAACCGAATAACTGGCACCAGTATCCACTAGAAAGTCAATCAGTTGGGTCCCCACTGTCAACTGTACCTGGGGCTCCTCTGGGGCTCTTGGTATAAAGGCCTCCAACAAGGCCTGGAGCCCTAGGCCCTGTCACTCATCATCTGAGCTGTGGATTCTGGAGACCATTTGTTTTTCATAGCAGTGATCTGGTCCTGGGGACCTTTGCTTCCTTGGACAATGTTGTTTCCAATGTCCTTCCTCCTTACAGTAGGCACACTGATTCTGCCTCAACAGAGGGTGCCCATTTGTTTCCTTTCCTTTCAATTTTTTTACTGCTCCCTTTGCAGGGGCTGTCAATAAAACACATGCTGACTTTTGTTTCTGTTCCTCCTGGGAATTATAAACCTTAAAAGCATCAATCAGCTGTTAGGGGTTCATGCCAATTGCCCTTCCACTCGCCGAAGTTTCTTCCTTATATCTGGGGCACTTTGCCCAATGAAAATCATATTAACCATATGGAGGTTTTCAGGGGCTTCTGGGTTTGCATCTGTATATTTCCCGTATGCCTGGTAAATTCACTCTAAAAATTCAAAGGGGTTCTCATCGCTTTTTTGTTGTAACTCCTTAATCTTATTGAAGCTTTTTTGTTTGGTTACTCCCCTCCCGAGTCCCGCCAAAAGACATTTCTGATAATGATTAATCATAGCACTGTTTGCTGCCACATTTGGGTCCCAATTGGGTTCCCTATATAGGAATGGTTTCTGTGAGTGCAGGAGTCTGATTTGGATCCTCATCATGAAGCCTTTGAGCTGCTTCTCTTGTTTTATCCATCACTAATCAATGCTCATCAGCCATGAGTAATATGGCAAGCAGGGTCTGTATATCTGCCCAGGTGGGGCAGTGGAAGACAAAAACGGTGGTAAACAACTCAGTCATTTTCTGTGAATCTTCCCAATAAGTTGGGTTCAAATTTTTCCAACTCATCAGGTCAGAGGTTGAGAAGGGACTCTATGCCCAGTAATAACCTACCAGCTGTCCCTGTGCATTTATGCCAATGGGGTATTGCCTTAGCAGGAATTGTCCTACCCTAGCAATGGGTGCTCCCTGGCCAAAAGAAGTTCTCTGACAGGTTTTAGAGGAGGAGATTGTCCCTGACTCTCAGTTATAGTTCTGCAATACTACCAATGGGAGACTGTTTTCCTCTACCTTCTCTTTAGCTGAAAGACCCTCTGTGGGACTGAGACAGTAGGGGCCACAGGGAGTGCTAGACCAGCTGACTAGGCAATCACTGGGTGAGAATTAGGATTGAAAGAGTTCATTATATTTAGATTTATCAAATCTTTTCAACTTTCTATTGGCTCTCTGCTATCCTCATATGCTGGAGGCCGTGCCTTTCTTTGCACTATCAGCTTAGTCCCTGGTTGTTCAGACTCCTTATAATGTAGCCACATGAAAGCTTGTACATGAGATTTCCTCCCATTTTCCTGACCTTTGGCAGAACAGCTCCAAGTGCAGGATAGTTTGGTAATTCAGAGTATCAAAAAGGGGCCACCTTTCTTCCCCTTCCAGCACATACATTGGCCAGACTGTTACAATAAAACACCATCTTTTTCTTAGTCATAGGCTTATAACTATATTTAACCCATTCAGCTAAGATTTTTCCAAAGGGCCATTGGCGGAGGTTGATGCAGTATTGGCCGTGTCTCAGTAACAGATACAAACACACACAGACAGATAACCAGAGGGAAACTCCCAAACCCAAGGCTGACAAACAGATGAGAACCTAAAACAAAAGAATAAAATCCCAAGGTTCTTCAGTCCTGCTTAACTGTAACTCCTACACCAGTGGCACCAGAGATGTCCCCACGAAGAGGGATCAGATGTTCCCACAGAGGGAACCACATGTGTGGAGTCAAATGGTCTAGGTGTGCACACCAGGGGACTTACCAGATGGCCAAGGGTGTTGTGACCTTACTGAGTTCAGTTTCCTTTTTCTCAAGGTAAAATGAAATGGAGCAATCCTTACTGTTCAAGGAAGGAAGGCAGGAGTTCCCCAAAGCAAAAAGGAGCTTTGGCACCTGCTGGGAGGTCCCCCAGTCCCTCTCTTTACTCACAGGAATAGCTTCTCTGGTTCAGCCCAAGGCCAAATTCACCCTGTCTCCCAATTCTTCAGTGGCAGGCTCTTGACAAGATCCTCAGCCAACTTGTATCCTCAGCATGGAAGGAAAATTGTCCAGTGAACTAGGCAGGTAGGAAAAATATCAGAGCTTGGGGGGTTGGGGGGGCTGCTCTCAGGCCTCGTGTTGGGCACCAAAATTTGTAATAGAAAGCTTGGTCCTTTTCCCTGATGCCAATCCAATAATGAGGACATGGTTTTAAGAAAAAGGAAAAAGGTTTATTGCTTTGCTAGCAAAGGAGAAACACAGGGGACTCCTGTCCCAAAGGCTACATAAGGAGGGAAAGAGGGTTTTAAAAAGGACTTCAAGGGTTACATTCCAGGTGTGTCTGGTAGGGGGTTCCAGGGTGCTCTGATGGCCTGTTAGGAGTCACTTGTTAATTTGGGAGATACTCACTTCCCAATCCTCTGCAGGCATCTCCTTCCTGTAGTGAGTGTGTTCAAGGGCAATTAACTAGGGGAAGAAAAGACAACACTGTCCCCCTAATTTTGTTAGGGAGGGGGAGAGGGGAGAAGGAGAAAAAAATTAAAAAAAAAAATAAGCCTCACAGCAGTGAGGGCTATAATCAGAAGATGAAAGGACCACTGTTACAACGGGTAGTTTTTTGTTATTTGTTTTTATAGATTTTATTTTTTCTAAAAAAATTTTGACTTAAAATATTTTAATCAACACATAATCATACCTAGTTTGTCTTTTTTTTTTTTTTTTTTTTAGTGCTCAGAGGCAGAGGCAGGGCCTTGCCAATGCTAATGCTCCTCCACTGTATGGCATCCCCACCCCTTCTATTTTTCTTTGAATCTTACCTATCTTGGTGCGTGTGAAGTGGCTCTCTCTCTGATGTTGATTTACATTTCCCTAATGATGATGTCAACTGCTGGCCATTTCCTGTGGCCACTAGTCATTTGAACATCATCTTTAGACAAAGTCTGTTCAAATCCTTTATCATTTTCTGAATCGGGTATCCCCACTGCTCCCTGTGGTACTAGGGTTGAACTCAGGGATGCTTTACCACTGAACTCCATCCATAGCCCTTTTTTATTTTCATTTTGAGAAAGGATCTCCCTAAGTTGTCAAGGATGGCCTTGAACTTGCAATACTCCTGCCTCAGACTCCTGAGTAGCTGAGGTTATAGTTGAGAGCCACCACATCCAGCCTGAGTTGGGTCATTTTAAAAAGGTTTTACAAATGTATTCTAGATACAAATCTCATATGAGATATATTTGAAAATGTGTGCTCTCTTTATCTTGATGGTGTCCTTTGATGTGCTAAAGTTTTTAATTTTGATGCAGTTCAACTTGTCTTTTACCATTTGTTTTGGTGTACTATTTTATAAGACATCATTGCCCAACTCAGGATCACAAAAATTTACTTCTGTGTTTTCTTCAAAGAGTTTTATAAATTTAGCTTTTTACATTTAGGTCTGTGAGGATTCAGTTGTATTTTAATTTCATTTCATCAACTGTCATACTGTATTCTAATTGTTTTTGTGTGTTCCCACTAGACTAGTGCTCCTTAGGAACTGAGAAACTTTTCATCTTTGCATTTTCTACTGCTTGGTATGATACTGTCAAGTTTTCATTGAAACATGTTGAAATTTCAGTATTGGAAAAAGATTTCACATGGCCTAGACTAAAACCTTAAAATAGTTTACCCAAGAAACACATATAAAAATGAGTATATGCATAAACATATACACATACTCATCTTTAAAAAAAATTTTTTTTTATATACCCGGGATTGAACCCAGGGGCACTTTACCACTGAGCCATATCCCCAGCCCTTTTTTATTTTTTATTTTGAGACAGGGTCTCTCTAAATTGCTTAGGGCCATGCGAAATTGCTGAGGCTGACCTTGAACTTGCAATCCTCCTGACTCAGCCTCTGGGGCCACTGGGATTACAGGTGTATATCACCATACTCAGCAACATATGCATATTAAAGATACTTTAAGAGAACTTGTAATGCACTGAACAAGTTGAGTGCTAGGGAATATAGTTGTAAATAGATAGTTTTAGTCTTTATTATTGAAGTTCATACCTGGGATGGAAGACAGATAATAAACAAGTAATTACTAATGTGATGGGTGTTTTCAAAGGGCCAGCAAAGGGTCAGACATGGTGGTGCACAGCTGTAACCCAGTGACTCAAGAGAATGGGGTTCCAGGTACATATGTTCAAGACTAGTCTCAGCAACTTAGACCCTCTCTCCAAATAAATAGGGGTCTGGGAATGTAGTTCAGTGGCAGAGCACTTGCCTAGCATGTATGAAATCCTGGGCTCAATCCCCAGCACCAAAAAGAGGCCATTGTGGAGCACAATGGAAATGTTGTGGGTCATTTGGAAATGAATTGTTGCACTAACATTGGTTTTTGAACTCAAGCTGGCCCTTTCAAACCTTGAAATCTATTTTTTCATTCTTATATTTGAGAAAATATCCATACTGTTTTGCTTTCAGTTGCTTAAACGTGCCATACTCTGGTCAGCTGTAAGGCTTTAAATGGCTTGTAGGTTTGGCAAGATGGAAATTTGATAATGACAAGTTGTAGTTGTCCTCTTTGGATCATTTCTATTTTCTCAGTGAAATATGAAGTAAGGGCTGGAGTTGTGGTTCAGTGGTAAAGTGCGAGGAGGCACTGGGTTCGATTCTCAGCATATAAATAAATAAAGTAAATATCCATCAACATCTAAACATTTGAAAAAGAAAAATAAATATGAAATAAAATTATCAGGAGTGGGGATAGTGTGATGGTGTTTGAGGAGAGAATGGGGTAAAATCATGGGAGAATGAAATGAATTTGGGAAATGTAATCAGACAGCTGAGCCCACCTGTGATTTTGTGACATAAAATTAAAGTGAACCAGTAAACAGATTCACATAATTTTCTGCAGTCACATCTTCCTGCTTGGATACTACAGGTATGGAGATGGCAGAGCTGGATGAGAGAGAGAGAGAGAGAATGCGCCTGCCCACGCAAAGGCACCAATGGGGTGGAAGAATTGTTGGAGGGCTGGAGTTAAAGACGAGCTGTCAGAGACTGGGATGCTGGGAATGATTTCAGAGGTAGTGTAGTCATCCGCAATGAGATGGGCCAGGTAGGATGGTGGGAGCTGGTGGTTGAGGCGGATAGAGGAGGAGAGCCCTGGAAGTGAGGAGTCTAGGCAATGGGAGGCTAAGGTGCTGATGCACACTTTACATGGATATTAAGTCACCAGGAATGACTGAAAGAGTAAAATGGAAAGGGAGCCAGTGAGCCACTTGGGCATTAACATCTGCTGTGAATGAGGAGTTTGATAGGTTGGCAGATGATTACCATGGGGGTGAATGGGTGGCATAGTTTGAGGGTGTGGAAAGAATTATCTGTCAGTTGCAATGAGGGTCATGAAGGACACCCACTCTACCCCTAAGCTCTGTGACATAGGGGGCATGGGAGGGAAAACACTGCCACCTCTTAAGACTGTAGGGAAAGCAGATTTCAGTTTTCAACTGGAGCTGTAGCCAGATTTCTGAGTAAGAGTGTGAAGAAAATATTCAGAAAGGGGTGTGAGGATATACTTCAGTGGCAAAGCACCTGCCTTCCATGCACAAGGACCTCCATTCTGTTCCCAGCACTGCAAATACACACAGTACATTATTGGCTGAGCATGGTGGCACATACCTCAGCTCAGGAGGCTGAGGCAGGAGGATTCCAAGTTCAAGGCGAACCTGGGCAACTTAGTGAGACCCTGTCTCAAAAAGGAAAAAAGGGTGTAGCTCTGTGGTAGACCCACCTGGGTTCAGTACCTCAAAAAAAAAAAAAAAATTGAACTTATCTTGTGAGGAGGAAATTTTATTTCTGCGAGGAAGTAAAACCACTCTATTAATATTTGGAAGTTACATAATTTCCTTGAGTATAAATTATGCTGCTATGGAAATAATAAAACATTTATAATGCAATGTTGTAGTAGATCAGACTGCTGGGAGATGGCACATTATACTTTTCTAAAAAAATTTTTAGTTGTAGATGGACACATACCTTTATTTTGTATATTTAGTTTTTTTATGTGGTGCTGAGGATCGAACCCAGTGCCTCACGCGTACTAGGCAATCGTGCTAGGTGTGCGCTCTACCACTGAGCCACAACCCCAGCCCAGCACATTATACTTGAAGGTAGATCTCAAAATTGAGGGAGAGCTGTCTGGTTATGGCTATGAAAAGTCTGTGACCCCACCCACTGTGGTCCCATTACTGGCGGGGAGACTGTGATCCTCTGACCTGTGAAAGCTTAAAGAGCTCAAGGGGGTACTTTGGGATTCTTCTGAGACAGAAGAATCGCGAGTTCAAAGCCAGCCTCAGCAACAGCGAGATGCTAAGCAACTCAGTGAGACCTTGTCTCTACATAAAACACAAAATAGGGCTGGGGATGTGGCTCAATGGTTGAGTGGTTAAAAAAAAAAAAAAAGAAAAAAAAGCTCATGGGGGAGTTTCTCACCTTTCTTAAATGAAGTACATCACGGCCTGAGTTACTATTTCTGATCAGTCTCAAAGTGATGATGGCAAAGTAAAGAAATGGAAATGAGAGGTATAGATAATGCTTTCAAGAAGTTTTGCTTTGAAGAGGAGGGAAAACTGGGAGCATAACTAAGAGGAATAAGGGAGCTCACGCAGGTTTTGCATTTGAATGATGTGACAGTTGAGCATGTTTAGAGGACCAGGAGGAGCAGAGAAAGAGAATCTGAAGACCTGGGAAGAGGTGGGAAAATGGATGGACTGAGGTCTCTAAAGTTTGGAATCCACTAGAGTGTAGGAGCACTAATTTTTCATAGGAGTACTTTTGCACACTGGAGGAGGGAAGAAAAAGAAATAGAACATATTTAAAAGTTATTTGATCGTTAAGAGTTATGAATGGAGATCTACTTCTGCAGAACAAGAAGCTGCATTTTAATGTTGCCTGAGGAAATAAAGCAATTACTTGATGGGCTACAGTTAGGTATGTTCCTTATTTGGGTATGACCCAGTGGAAGGTCCCTAGTTTGAGGTTAGTTGGCAGGTTTTTTTTTTTTTTTTTGGTACTGGAGATTGAACTTAGGGGACCTTGACCACTGAGGCACATCCCCAGCCCTATTTTGTGTTTTATGTAGAGACAGGTTCTCACTGAGTTGCTTAGCGCCTCGCTGTTGCTGAGGCTGGCTTTGAACTGGCGATTCTTCTGTCTCAGCCTCCCTAAGTGCTGGGATTACAAGCTTGCGCCACCATGCCTGGCTTAGTTGGCAGTTTTTGATTGGTTAAGATTAAGTTGCATTGCATTGTTTACAATGAATTGAGTTTTGGTTTGCTTACACAGGAACCTAAGGCACTGGAGCCATCTCAGCCTGATGGTCTCCCAGTTAATTATTTTAGTGCAAACAACAAGAGTGAAATTTCAGTAATAAAGGCAGAGGAAAAATGATTGAAGGAGGAGGGGTTTTAAAACAGGGAGGTTCTATTACGGTTTGGAAAGGAAGGAAGGAGATTGTCAGCCCCATATCTGACCTCAAGAAATACAAAGTTGAGAAAGGAAAAATCTCAATTAAGGGGTTTCAAGGGAATTGTTTAGAGATGAGGGCCAGGATATGGTTAAAGGAACTAATAAGAGGGAATGTTTAGTGCACTGGTAGACAATGTAGGAGAGTTTATTTAAAATGAAATAGATTAGACTAGTTATAATTCTGTTAGTTGCAAGTGAATAAAAGGGAATATATTGAACCAAAAGTTAATAGTCAAAAAGAGCTTTAGGAACCAGAATGTATTGTGGTCTTAGGAACTAGACTTAGGCATTTGAACTCAATGAGTTCTCTCTCTGCCATGTTTTGTTTCAACTTGGCTTCATTTTTTTTCTTACTGTAAATAGACTTTATTTACATAGAAAAAAAACCCATGGTCATTAGCAAGTTCTTTAAGAACAGTTTCAAGGAGGCACCTAGATTAGACTGGCTTGTATGGCCTGATCAATCAGAACAACATCTACTTAATTCACCATGCTTGCTTTTTGCCTTGACTTACTGGAAACTAGCCTTATAGCATTCTTTCTTGAAATTCAGTCCTTTAATATAATTATTCTCTTTCTCCTCCCATTTTATTGCTTGTCTCATTTAATGTAATTTTAATGAATTTCAACTTCAGAGGAAATAACTGGTAATAGCACTGTCCTTTGGACAAGCACATTCCTTGCAATAGCATTTCAGCCTAAAATAAATCAGTTGTTAGATTCATAGGGTGAAAGAATACTGTGGGCTACAAAAGTTTCACCACTCAGGCTTATGGAGATTTTGTAGGAAACT
>PVHX01005360.1:7698-113591 GCA_004024805.1 Geosciurus inauris | reverse complement strand
GCCCGGCTTGACTATCAGTTTTACAGCACTCAAAGAATTCACTTTCTCTCATTCCAGCTTCTGAAACATCAGCTATAGCCAAGAAGCTCCTTGCTAAAAGGACTGAGTTTCAGCTCCATGAAGCTCTTCCTTTTTAATCATTCTAGTCTCTTCTTTTTGTTCCAGAAGGTTTAGAGGTGGTGGTTGCTTCATGTAATTGTTACCTCTATGATATCTGAATGTTTCTTTTTTGAATTTTCTGTTCTTCCATATCTGTAACAATTATTCATAGCATATTACTTCAGTTTCTTTACTGGATGGACCCTGACTGACGCAGGTCCTCCCACGATGGAGTGTTGGTGGAAGAACTCCTGAGTTTCTGTGTCATTTAGGAGTGGTACTGCAGCCTTTGTTACATGAGGATGGTGAGGATATGGGGGATGAGGTGTGCTTGACAGACTTTAGGGGGCAAAGAACCGACAGGGCTTGATGATTAGAAGCAGGGAGAGAGAAGCGAGAGGAGTAGGTAAAGTTTCCATCCTGGTTGTTGGGGGAATAGTGATGCTTAGACAACTAGGGAAGTTGGGAAAAGTAGTGAGTCCAGATAAGGAGATGTTCAAGTGAAGATATTTTATAGGCATCTGGTAAAATGGAACTCAATTCAAGTGAGAACAAGAGAATTAGTTTAACAGTGAGGATGGAGATTGTGACTTCGAGCCCCAAGGATGTGAGGATGGAGGGCTAGGAGTTGCCAGGTAACTTGTAAAAGAAGGGTTAATACAAAGCCCATTACAAATAAGGATGTCCTGCTTTTAGATATCCTGTGCAGGGCAAGAAGAATCAGAACTATAGGGCCACTATTTTAACTAAAGGAAAGTATTGGCAATTACTTAAGATTCTGTTATCATTCACATGACCAAAGTTCACTTCCGGTTGAGTGTGGTGTCAGTGAACAATATTGCCTTTAAATTTTTAAGATGGCAGCAGATGAGCAAACTATATAAACAGCCACTTGACATGAGCAGCAGACTGTGAAGCCTTTTGTCATCAAATAAAACACATAGCAAAGCTCATCTGACACACATGTAATAATATTCATAGTCATTACTGAGCTACATTGTAATTAGGCACAGGTGGTAAGCAGGTCTTTAAAAATACTGAAATTCATATGAAAGTCAAATTGAATTTTATACTTTCTGTTTTCTTAATTCTTTACAGAAAATCTATCAGCATTTTTCAGTGGTATTATGTACCATTGATTAAAGTCAATTTATCAAACAGTTATTGAATTTTCATTCTGTTCCAGATATTGAGGTAGGTTCTGGGGGACATAAACCTAAGTTGAGATGTTTATGTGTGTTCTTTAAGCTAAATCATAAATTTCTTGCAGAGTGAAACTTCAGACAGGCTTCTATACAAGGGACCTGTATTCTGTTCTGTGGCTCTCCTTGATTAAAATGATGACTTCCTCAGAGATCTTTGTTTCTTCAGTTGACAACTTTACTTACCCCCTGCCTGCCTTCTCCAGCCCTCTGTTGGGCACTGAGGGGATCCCCACCAGTATTTTCAGCTCTTAGTTTCCTGGATGATAAAAGTCTTAACACTAGAGATCTCTGTCTTGTAACTCTGAAGTTATTTTAAGCAGGGGAGGCATGGTAGAGTAGATGTCATAGGGAGTAGAGAAACACAGGAAAAAGGGGCTTATCCTGCTTAGAAATTGGCTAAGAGAAAGAGGAGTTAAAGATTAAGAGAAAAAGCCTATGCTCAGGCTGGAGGAATAGGAAAAGTAGGAGGTGGGACCTGTCCAGGGAAGGGGACATGCTTGAGTAGGATGGTTTCCAGGCAGAGGAGTATTTCTCACCCAGAAGTCAATACAGTCTCTAACCTGTTCTCTTGAAAAAGACAGGAAAACATGTTTGGGAGAGACACACAAAAATGTTATCTCTTTCTTCTGGTCCCATGAACTGATCAGGATAATTTAAGTGATGCTGCTATAACAAACATCCTTCAGATGTCAGTAGCATAGCACTGCAAAGGTTTATGTCTCCCTTGTTCTGTATGTCCATTATGAGCTGCTCAGACACTTTGCTCCATGTCATTCTTACTGTTACAAGCTGACAGAGCCTCTACTATCTGGGAACATCAATGATTTCTCAGTAAAGAGGAAGGGAAGGGCAGTGTTCATCACACACTGTTTCTTAAAGGCTCTGCCCAAGAAATCACCTCAGTCTCTTTATTCACATGTATTTGGCCAAAGAGAGTCACATGGTCATGCTTTTCTTCAAAGGGGCAGAGAAGCAGAAGCATACCATGTGCTTAGAAGGAAAAGAATTAGAAACATCCTAAGACACCTAGGTACTGTGCAATGAGGAATTGGTGGCTCTCAAGAAACAACTGTATTTGTTTCAGAGTCAGTGGAATAAGAATCCTTCTCTTTCCCTGAAATATCTTTTTACTTATTCAGTAATGTTTTGAATCTCTTTGACACCACATAATATCATGTGAAATGAAAAACTGTTTAAAATATCTGATAAACTAATAACACTTCTTCATATTAGTTATAGATCTGGTGCTTTGTATTTAGATTATTTGTCAGGGTCTTATAAAGGATGAGGAAAGGGAGTTGCCTGGGTGCACATTGAGCAACTATAATATATTAAGAACTTTCACAGGAGTGTCTGGTTCAATACTTGCAACAAATCAACTAGACAATATATATGTCAAATTAATACTCTATTTTATTCAGAGTTTATTACCAAGTAGCCTCATTTACCAAGAGGAAACTAGGACTCACAGAGGTGAGCTGGTAGCTGTCCCCCTTCTCTCCAAAGTCTGCATATTTTTTTAAATAGCACGTTGGCAGATGGATAACAATATTGAAAAGAGAAAAGAACATGAAATGAGTGACAGAGAAGGCAAGGTTTTTTAGCTTCTCAACATTGCCTTCACTAGTATCCTAAAGTTTTTATGTTCTGAGTGGCTCTTTGATAGAAACTTGTCAGTGAACAAAAATGAGTGCCTTACACAAGGCGGACACCATTCAGATCTACAGAATGGTGTTGTCGCTGACATTCTTTATGTGCTAATGACCTGCTAAAGGTACAGTGACCCAGAACACTTCTTGGCCGTTGGTCAGCTCTCAAGGATTTTACAGTCTTCTATGAATAACCATAATCGCTCCAATATAAAAAATATATTTTTATAAAAATAGAAGATGTTTGCTTGAAGTGTGAGTGACACATTTTCACCTGTGAACATCATCAGGATAGCAAAAGTGTAAAATAATTTTAAGATGGTTCAAATGTTAGGTATAAAAAATAAATAGGAGCAAATGAAGACATTCCAGGACAAGTTGCAGAAAGACAAAAGATGTGCATTCTAAATTCTCACTTTTTCATTTTAAAGAACCGGGATATTTACTGGGAGGAATTATTGCCTAGTGATTTAAGATAAACTCTGAAGTCAGAGAGCCCACATTTGCATCCAAGCTTTGTCACTTACTATCTTTGTGATGGTTGGTGTTCTCATGTAAACGACAGACACTAAGACACTATAGTTGCATCTCAACAGTCGTCTCACCTCTCCTGCAGGGTACAGAATGTGCTTTGGGTGAATAGGATCACAATTCTGGCTTCAGAAGTGGACCCTGCTTCATCTCAGTCAAGCAGTGCACTCCTGCCACTTGTTCCCAGGATGATGTCAGGGATGCGTAACTCACACCTCAGTAGGCTCTGCAGGAAGAGCCATTTGTATTCATGATCTCAATGAACAAAATGGGATGATATCAATGGGATGATAACAATTCCCTTGTATACGAATGAGGAAGTACATAGGCCTATTGTTGCTGGTAGCATATTTTTGATTGTGAGGGAATCAACTTGATGACAAATCCAACACATGGAGGAGAACTGAACTGAGGGAACTGCAGAAAAATTGATCAAGACACTGATTGAGCTACGCTTATACCACCCCTATACTCTTCAGGTATGAGTAATAAGTCTACTTATTTGTGAAGCCAGTTTATATTTGCCATATAAAACACGACAATCTGTACGCTTAATTCCTAGGGTGGTTGAGGGGATTACATGAGACCATGGGAGCAAATTTTCTTAACAGAGCACCTGGTGAATTATAGGACAGTATCTACCATAGCAGTGCAATTGTTGTCACCCAGTGGGGCAGAGATGGGAGGCTGGAGAGAATGACATGGGACTAAGCCCCAGCGATAGGGTGGGTGTAGAGAATAGAAATTAAGAACAGAAATAATCACTTAAAACTTCCATTTCATCAATCTAATCTCATGCTAATCACTGACTAGTTTACTATTTAATTGGTAACTATAGCTATTATTTATGTTAGGAAATAAAAAGGTTTATAAATATGCAGTCTCATGTATTCTATAATTTAGAGTCATGAATCAGAAGGAGGTGCCTATGTGATTTGCTTGTCAATTCAGAGGACTCCACAACATCAGGATGTCCTAAGGAATGGAATGCAGCAGAGACATTAAATATTTGTCAACGGTTGGATGAATAGGAAAGTAGAGTTTTTAAAGACAACAACCCTGATGTAAAATCAGTTGAGATCGCGATGTTGTCACGGTCTGCAGCTGAGTGGGAACTTGGGGACAGAAACCTGCCTTTCTGAGGCCTGGGGGTGATAGACTGCTCTGGGCCCATACGGGAACTCCAGGGATTGGGTGCTATTGACGGCCCTGGAGAAACAGGGAGAAAATGAAGGGGGGTATGGAGAGATAATGAGCTCTGCTTCTGACATGTTTAGTTTTAGGAGGTGGTGGGACACCCAAGTAGAGATATTCTGCAGACAGAAAGAAATATGGGACTGAAAAGAGGGTGAGATGTCAAGGCTGGGGCTGGAGATTTGGGAGTCATCTGCATTCAGGTGGTAATTAAAACCATCTGACTGGGAGCTTCCAAGAGAAGTGTGTGTGAGGGGAAAAGACCAAAACCCTAAACTGAGCCTTGCTGGAGAAAAGAAGGAAAAGAGGAGGAAAGACCCTTCCAGGAGGCTTGGGAAAGAACTGATGGGAGAGGAAGGAAGAAATCTACAGAATAGGGTCCACATGGCTGAGAATAGAGATGGATGGAGACCCATAAAAAGGCTCATAGAATTTGGAAAAGCTATAAAGAGCAATTAGGCAATTGGATGTTTCCATCATTTTGCAGACATCATTCAGAAGGGAGCAAAGGTCATTTACCCTTCAAAGAGCCAAAGAATCACTGGTATAAGATGAATGATTTGGGGGAGGCCGATTTCTCAGCGCCTTCCTTTTCTACTTAGAAAGGAAATAATAGTTATCAATTTGGGCAGTTTATGAGGCTAGTCAGCACTCAGTAGAAAAATAAATGAGAAGTTCTCACTCATTATAATGTCATGGAGATTATCATCATAATGCTATTAAGATTGGTTTTTTGTTTTTTAAGACAGTTCTTGAAAGTTATAGGATAAAAGACAAGATGAGGGAATATGGCTCACTGGGATAAACAGCACCCTAGGAACCCAAGGATTAAGAAAAAAAGAAAAACAATGAGTAAGGTCCTTAGTTCCATCTCCAGTGTTATTTAAAAAAAGAAAGAAAGAAAGAAAAGAAAAAGAATGAAAGGAAAACAGTTGAGAAATACTAGTTATAAATGTAAATGCCCTATAAATTCATGCAGAGCAATAATGTTGCTGCAACTAGCTAAACACACTAAACTGTAGGAATTTTAAAAAAAGTTTTTTTCTGTGACAGAAGTCAGTAGAAATTCATTTTTATACCCCATCATGTCTTAATAATTCTGGGTGTGATAATTTGCTGATTCACTCAAGGATTTTACAGTGACAAAGAACTGGGAATCATGTCCCCCATCCCCAACAGCTGAACAAGGCTCTTTAAGCAATGTGAACATTAATAATGGAGTGAAGATAAGATCATTTCCTCTGGATCTCCAGAGTTGGTATGCTGATTAAGGTGTGTATGGTGGCTAAAATAACTGCAATTATAATTTTTGCCCAGGCATTAAAGAAGACTATATTATGCTGGGCTAAAATACTGCTTTGCCACGTTTGGTATTTAGCAAAACCCTTGGACACCATTGATGGTAACCAATAGATGTTCCAACATGGAAGAAGGCAACTATATTTCCATAATGAACCTAAATGGTTGGGAGAGACTGGATCTGGCTGTTTAGAGGGAGGACTTGGGTTGGGGCCAAGGATAAATGTCTTCCTTACACATTAACAACATAAAATTTGGCTCTGCAGCATGAGGTTTGTTTTGCTCTAATTTTTGCATTCATAATTTAATATAGCACTGATTTCCAGGACCCTCTACAATTCCATTATTTGAACTTGATTGAATTGTTATAACATTTAGACTGCCTCACAGAATCAAAAGGAATGATGCCTCAAAATTAAACTAGTAGGGGCAGAGAAGGGGAGATATTGGATAGAGGAGTCGGGTAGGGAGTGGAAAGTGTTTTGGCAGAAATAATCTCTGCCTGCTTTTAAAGGTCACAGTGATTTTTGTTGTATTTCAGGAAGAAAAGAGAAGGGAAGGAGGGAGACGGATCTAACATTTACTGAGTTTGATGACCTAGATGTAGCAAAGGTTAACTTATGTAATTCCTTTTATTCCTTCCTTCCTTTTTTCCTCCACCAAGGCTATTCATTTATTTATTTCCCTTTAGAAGTGACTCTGTAAAGAGCTTGAATTTCCCTACCTGCCTTATCAGTAGCAGACATTTGTGCATCTCACTGCACTACCTATCCATCAGGATAAGCAGCCTGACATGCAGGTGGTAGTAGAGTACTCCAGAAGTCCTGGGCATCTTTTATGGTTCTAGGTGATTTGCACACATGAGGCTCCCATAGCTGCCAGTTGCCAGGCAGGTATTATAGCTCACATTTCAGGTTAGAAGTTGTGGCTGATCTCTAGGCCGTAGAAATGGGTAAGAATTTAGGAAGTAGATGAGACCAGAAGCCAGTTTCACAAGAAGGCCTGCACAGGTCTAGGGATTGGAGAGAGAAGGCTTTACCTATGGATTATCCCTGGCCCATTGCATCCCATTGCTGGTTACGGCAAAGGGGCTGGGGTTGGCCACTTTACATAGGGACCTACAAATAAGGTTGGTCTGGTTGACCACAGAGAGGTGGTATTAGAGAAATAGACATGGGACTTTGGAGAAGAATAAGTCAGCATTATTATTCCTTTTTTTTGGGCAGGGGGGTCGGATATCAGGGATTGAATTTAGGGGCACTTAACCACTGAGCCACATCCCCAGCCCCATTTTGTAGGGTCTCACTGAGTTGTTTAGCACCTCGCCATTGCTGAGGCTGGCTTTGAACTTGTGATCCTCCTGAGTTTCAGCCTCCTGAGCTGCTAGGATTACAGACATGCACCACCACGCCCAGCTCAGCATTCTTACTTCAAGGAAAACAAACAAATAAACAAACAACAACAACAAAACTAAAATATAAAGTCAATTGAATGGAGATTGAAGAATCAGAAGATCCATGCCCAATAGCATCCAGAAGAAAGGCCCAAAAGTTTTCTTGTCTCTGAAAGAAGAGCTCCAGGGTGAACAGGGGTGTGTGTGACCGTAGGGAAATGAGAGAAGTTGGTTCTGACTCTTTGCCAGTTTTTTTTTACCATCTAGTCCTCCCCTCTCTGGCTGCTTGGCTGGAGCACTGCACTGGATGGAGCTCAACACAGAGGAGAGTAAGAGACTTTGACCTTCTTTCCTGCTCCCTCACCAGAGCTCTAACACTGGTTCTCAACCAGGGTCAATTTTGTCCTTCATGTAGGGAGGTCAGGTAAGATACAGGATGCACAATTAAATTAGAATTTTAGGTTATCAACAAATGATTTGTGATATAAGTGTATTGCAGGGGACATACTTACATTGAAAAATTATTCATTGCTTATGTAAAGTTCAAACTCAACTCAGCATCCTATACGTTCCTAAATCTGCCAACTGTATGACTAGGGAATTGACATGTTTGGATTCTTTTTTTAAACTTTTTTATTGGTTCTTTTTAGTTATACAGGACACTAGAATCCAGTAGAATTATTTTGACATAATTATACAAGCATGGAATATATCTTGTTCGAATTCAGACCCCAGTAACTCTCCGCTTTGATGATCCTGACTGAGAAAGACATCTTGCTGGCATTTAACAGGTACAAATCAAGGATGTAGCCACAATGTTGATAGTGCTGGGGTTAAGACACTTTGCCCTAAGACAAGTTGGCATACCATTGCTTTTGTGTCTAGCTTCAGGGTCCAAACCCAAACAAAATAAATTCATTTCTTTAGTATTCTGTGAATATGTTTAATTGGAATTCTTCATTAGCTATTTAAGTAGAATGGAGTGAATTAACCTTTCTATGCCTCCTCCACCACTTATTGAGTGAGTTATTGTGTTAGCTTTCCATCACCGTAACAGAATATCTGAGAAAAAAAACTTAAAAGAGGAAAGATTCATTTGACTCACAGTTTAAGAGGTTTCAGTATGTGATCACTTGGTTCCATTGTTTCTGGGCCTGTGGAGCAAAGCTGTTTACCTCATGGAACTGGAAAAGGGGGGGGAGAGTGATAGAGAAAGAGGAGGCCAGGCATGGGTCCAATGACCTACTTTTTCCAACTCGGCCCCACCTCTCGATAGCCTATTGAGTTATATATCTGTCAGGGAATTAATCCAATGATAAGGTAAGAGCCCTCATGATCCAATCACTCCCAAAGGCCCCACCTCCCAAAGGCTGTGTTGGAGACCAAGGCTTCAACACATGAACTTTTGAGGGATATTTCAGATTCAAATCATAACAGTGATCTTGCATAAATTCTTTGACCTTTCTTTTCCTGAGATTTTTCATATGAGAAACAGGGAAAATGGTAATACTATCATATTTTTGTGAGTGCCTCTAAAGATTAAGGGAGTTGTATAGAAAATGCTTAGGATAGTGCCTGGAACTTAGAAACCTCTCAATAAATATAAGCTATTCTTACTGTTACTATTAATTTGAAAAATAAAAGAAAAATGAAGGCTTAATGAATAAAAGAAAAGGAAACAACCTTAAGGACATCAGTATTTTCTGAGGGATCTGGATAATGAGGCTTGTGAATATTCTCTTACTTTGGTATCTGGCAAACCTGGGGATATGGGCCAGATTGAAGGGGGCAATTTTCTTATTCTTCACTAGCCATATCTTATAAACATTCTTAGAAAGAATATGTCACAAAGTTTAAAAAGCAGAAAACAACAAATAAGAACCTTACTAGCTGAAGTATGAAGATGACTAGTCCTTCCTTCCCCAAGCCTCTCAGACTGGATGCTCTTTTATTCAACTTTGCTGGAGACATGGAACGTCTTGTAACTTGAGTTCTATGGCTTCTGCCATTGACCTCCAAACATTCAGAATTCTAAAGTGCCAATTCACTGGGATTGCAATTCAGTGCAGTATCTTATGCCTTAATGGGATCCATAGGTTGTTTTGTCGTCTCTGTCATATCCTTGGGTAGGTGCTGGCTTTCTCTATTGATCCCAAGATCACATTACAGACCCAGACACTAAGGAGGCTAAAGAGGCTACATCTCACTCTCTTTTCCTTGCCAAATATATTTTATTTGTTTTCCTTGGCCCTCTATTTTCTGGGTTCCCCCTTTTAGTCTATGGTCACCATTTCTATACTCGCTCCTTTGTGATACTGGGTTCCCAATGGTAGAAGTCTTAGGTAAATTATCAGTTTGCTATGACATATTTTGGAAATTTTTTATTAAAATAAAACAAATGCAGAAAAGCATAGGTAATAGTATTTGTGAAGTGTGCTGTATTCATCATGAAACCGTGTAAATAGTCTATTTCTCAACAGATACTGTTTTAATTTTACCTATTTTTATGTTTTTAAAATTTTTTTGTAGTTGTAGATGGACAACATGCCTTTATTTTAGTTTGTTTATTTTTATGTGGTGCTGAGGATCGAACCCAGTGCCTCATGCGTGCTAGGTAAGCATGCTGCCACTGAGCTACCATCCCAGCCCTAATTTTACCTTTTTTGACTCCTCTTTCCTCCAGGATAAATCTCCTGAACTCAAAACTTGAGTTGATTTGTTCTTGAATATGTTTTAGCCCAGTTTCTCTTCAAGTGATAGAATATGGTTACAATCTCTATATTTGACTGTGTGTGTGTGTGTGTGTGTGTGTGTGTGTGTACGTGCACATGTGTGCCTGTGTACCAGGGATCAAATCTAGGGGCTTGTGTGTGCTAGGCAAGCATACCACTGAGCTACAGCCCCAGCCCTTAACCACTATGGTTTTTTTTTATTGGTTGTTTTTATTTATGAATAAAACAGGATTCATTTTGACATAATTATAAAAGTATAGAAAATAATTTGTTCTAATCTAGTACTCAGTACTTTCTCTTTTCCTCCTGACTTTCCTTCCCTTTTTTTATTTCCCCTACTCTACTGATCTTTCTGCTATTTAGAAAAAAAGATTTTTAAAAACTTATTGTCTTGTGGATGTATGTGGTGGTGATATTCACTGTGGTATGGTCATGTATGTACATAGAAAGGTTAGGTCAGACTCGTTCCCTTATCTTTCCTGTCCCATCCTGTCTCCCTTCCCTTCATTCCCCTTTGTCTACTCCCCTGATCTTTCTTCTATTTTTTATCCCCCCCCATTTAAATCACTGTTTTGATTGAAGAGATGATTATTTCACAGATCACTTGAGTAATTAAACTGCATATTTATTATCTAATGATGTCACAATCTCGTAGAAATGTTGAAAATGCTTAGTGTGACTGTAGGGTGATTATTCCCCCTGAGTCTGCCCTCTAAGTAAAGCTTCCTCTGTTTATCCTGTTTTTCCTTTAGCAGAGGAGTGCTTAACCTCCATCCTCTGAGAGAGGGTATGCATGCAGGCTGGTGTGGGGGGAGGGCATAACATAACCCCATGGCCCTTATGAACCTTTCATTTGCCACTGGAAACAAGACACATTAGTATCCACAGATGTTCCACTTGGTACAGCAAAGTTTCATGGATAGACTTTAGAAACTTAATTTATGAGGTCCCAGTATAAAGCTGGGAAGAGTTTTAGACAAGGAAATAGAATTATGATTCTGGCATGACTTAATTAAATACAACAGAGTTCCTATTTTTTGGTACCTTATTGATCCATTTTTGTTTATTTTAGTGCTCCCTTTATGCCTATCCATCTCATATACTCATTTTAGTTTCAGGTATGTTGATCTTCATATATACAGTATAATATTTTCCTTCAGAGTCATCCCAAATCATGAGAGAAAAGCCAAAGTTTAAATGAAATTACTTTGTTTTCCGTAGATTTACTCCAACACAGTGCTATACAAAGAGTAGATACTCAAAAAAAATATGTTGATTTGATTTGCAAGAAAAGTCCAGATGGTGTTTTTCCCCAATATGGGTACAAAGGAGAGCCAATAACATTCAGCCAGATAAGATCGAACTATGATGCTAGGACAGCAGGAAGTGATTAGGTTCTTTTTAAGGTATTTCACATGGTCTTTTGAAGGGATCAGCTTTTGAATCTGTAAGATTACATTTATTGCAATGGTGGCTTCCCTTCTATGTTTAGACATGAAAGTGAATGTCCTTGTTGAACAGTAAACACAGGAGAATGACTATTGACAGAAGTATGTAAAGTATCTTGTAATTCAGTAGGAGAATCAAAGTCTGCTTCAGTTCTTTGCATCCTAGGGATTCAGAAAGGATTAAGGTAACAATGGCTAGAACCTACACAAGAGAGTAACTGAAGGATAGCAGTCCTTGAACCTCAGAAACCTGGGTGAAAGGAATTGGGCAATTAAGGTCTTTAGGAAATCTAATGGGGTCATTTGTGAATGCCATCTTCATGGAACTTGGCAAACTGTCATCTCAGAGATCAAGGGAGGTCACTGGCTTGAGGGTTGGTGGAATGAAAGCAGAGTGACTGTTTCCTGCCGGGTATGTCTAAAGACTCTTAGCTTTTGTCTGATGGGAGCTAGGTTTTTTTTCTTTTTCTTTTTTTCTTTTTGACAGTATCTGGGAGTTAAAGATACAATGCCTTTGTAAAGTGAGCTCTCTTGATTTTCTACCTAGGTTACATTACATTCAGAGAGCCTACATCTGTTTTTCCCCATGTGACTACTCAGGCATCATCATTCATAACTAATTGAAGTTAGCCAATCACTACATCTGTATTAAATGTAAATGATATATCATGCTAAACACCAAAGTACAACATTAAGAAATTTCTTACATTAGCTTAAATTCTCATATACATCCATGCTACTATCAAAAATCTGTATGGGGCTCTTTCCTTTTACTTTGGATAGACATAGAGGAATTTGATAGTGGGAAAAAGTAAAATTATAATATTCAACTCATGAGTGTCATGCATTTTAAATGGGGCTAGGACAGGGACATAAATGGGAACTATGACAAGGGATCTGAAAAATAGAGGACACAAAGAAGCATTTGGGTGGAAAGAAGAATATTAAGGAGATGCAGGAAAGTTGTTTTTAAATATTTGAATGAGGAAAGAATTAAATTTTCCTCTTGATGCAGAAGAAATTGGTAAGAGTTATAGGGAAGTAATTAACTTTACGAAGGAAAGAGTTTAATATGACCTGGAAGGGTCTTCATGCTTATACAAGTGCAGAAAGATGCTAGACCTGATGAAGTGGGCAGCTTGCAGCCACAGAAGACTTATGATAAAGTAGCAAATAGATAGATAATATATTTTTAACATGCATTTTTCCAAGGCATGGAAAGGTTTGGCACAGGACAGCTTGTCGTGAAGGAGGTTGCCTGGTAGCTATTGTAACCCACACATGTAGTGATGGAAACTCCACTACCATAGTGGAGGTAGGAATGAAGGGGAAGCTTGGATTTGAGAGACATTTCCATGGATCACTGACAAGACTTGTGAAATGACAGATGCAGAGAATGAAGGAGTAGGAGGAGTGTAACACAATTTCAAAGCCATAATCTGGGTGGCTGGGAGATTGAATAACATTGAGAGTTGGGAAAGCCATGTGAGGGAGACATAACGTGAATATTTTTTGAGGGAGAGAAGAAGAGCAGTGGGAGCTAGGGGAGATGTGTGCATGAATGAATTTTCTTTATATGAATTTTATTTTTGATAATTACTCAAGTGGAAAGACATGGTAGTCAGTTTAGAATTTTGGAATTGGTTGAGGTGCAGATGCAGATGTGAAAGAGCACTACTGGTAGAAAGTCCTGCAAGAGAGCTAAGAACAGAATGATGAGCGGGGAGCTTGTATAAACCCAAGAGTAATGGGTACTTAGGGTCTTTTGATAGTTTGTAGAAGTTTCTGTGCTGGGAGGGTGGCATGGGAAGATGGAGGATTGCATGAGTTCCTTATTTTTAAACTATGCTGCAGGCTATGAGAGATTCATCTTTTGTTTCAGCAACTAAAGTAAAAACAACTTCCAAAGCCCCAATTTGCCAATCACAATATTTCAATAAGCGATTTTAATTCACCTTGGGTGTATCTGAAGAAGCATTGCTGTTATGAATACTTTTGCACAGAAATTCTTGCTTTTTACTCTTAGGGAGTCATAAAAGCAAAGCATAACTCGAAGAAAATCTTATCCTGAAAGACATCTAACAACAAATACTTCTTTCTGGATCATCTGCTCTGTAAGATAATTACGCACTCTGTACATTATTCTTGCAATGTCTCAGAATAAAGGAGTGACAGTTAAACAAAGGAAAACCTTTATCTTTGTTGTTTCTATCTGTGGAAATCTGAGCAGCTATTTTTCAAGTGACCTACAAAATGGTATAAATGGAAACCCATTACGTTACGTAGAGGGAGCATACATTATATAGATATTTGCTTAATTCCAGTTCCTATAGTACCTGTTTATAGCGCTGTTGAAGGGACTTTGAAGTTATACAGCAACTATTGATTAATTAGTATGACTTGGGGTGTGTTCACACTGGTTCCATCCATCTAAATGAAGTTACTTTCTCAGGATTGGAGCAAAGGTGTCTGCTAAGCGTTGAGTAATTGAAAGCCATTATTTATAGCATAGTTTTAACTTTGGGACTAAAAAAGTTGTGTTTTTATGATTCTGAATAATCATCAGGTGATTAGTAGAGCTAAACATAACCTAATGAGTTGATTTACTCATCAGCTGGGCAGATATAGGCCATGCTGTTGGGGTAATGGAGGATTAAGAACATCAGACACCTCCTTGCAAGTTAAGTGAAAATACTAATATCAAAGTGCTTCTGTTCTGCCACAGAAAGCATAAACTTTGAATGCTGTGGTGGTGAGATTCCTCCAAACTCTACTTCAGTTACTTAAAATATTTACAAATGTGGAAAGCCAGCCTTGTTTTGAAATATAATTCTGACAAGTTATTGTAAGCAAGCATTTTCGGTTCAAGCATCCTGTGCTTTCAGATGATCAAAACCCAAGCTGGGCTTATTTAAAAATAAGAATTTTATGTTTGCAGCACGGGTATTTTTGTTTTTATCATAAGACTCATTCCTAGTTTTTCAGAAAGAAAAGTGACAATTATAAACTTCTGGGACTCAGGTAGCCAAACTATAAAAATAGTGGATGATAGTCTTTCTTTTCATTGTTAGTGCCAAAAATATCTGTGCATGGACTCTTTAGAGGTCACAGAAAAAACCATTTGGATGGTAACTTTCATCTGCACAAATGGAAATTTCATGATTCACATCTATGACCACATGTAAGTATGGATACAGAGGTGGCCCCAGGTGGTGTTTTTGATCTAAGCGTGAACATAGCCGCAGGGTGCTCCAATATTAGCAAAGGGGACCTAAGGGGATGATTTAAGGCTCTATTTTTGTGTTTCCATAGTGCTGTGAGGAGTTGCAGAAAGTGACCCTGTCCCATCACCTCAATTCCAGAAATACTCACTGAACTGACATTAGGCTGATGGCTACTCGTCATGAGACTTCCCTGTCAGAGTGAATTCAGCCGATGAGCTATGAACACGCTTACAGTCAGATAATAGATGAAAGAGCCCAAAGATAAACGAGGTGCTTACAGAAAACCGGCCAAAGTTGTTTAAAAGTGGATGGCAAAGGCCGTTAATTCTCATCAGGCAGTTTCAAAAGGCAGTGTGGGGGCTTGACTTCTTACTTAAGAGCACATTATCTTACCTTTGTAAGAGAGGGGGGCCCTGATGTTGAAAGGGTGAGCATGCCTTTTTAAACTGATGCTAACTAAGCATGGTATTCTCTTGAAGGAAGAAAAGGAAAACTTTTTTCCAACCTTGATAAAGTTATGGCTGCCCTTACAGGCTAATATTTTGGTGAGTTTATATCACATAAAATATTCTGTTTCTTTTTCTCTGCCACTGTGAATGCTCAAATGATATCTGGAAGATATTAATGTGGACTTTGATCATCTTTTCAGGAGCCGATCATATCTGAACTCAAGCCGAACACTCTTCTTGGTTCTCTCTCATTTCTGACTTAAAACTTTAGAATGTGGATTAAAGCATAGGTTGCTCATGCTCTCTACCCCGACAATATTGGAAATAGCCAATATGCCCTGTTTACAGTTAAGTTGCATTTTGGGTTGGTATCTGTAACTGTGACTTATTAGTAGCACAAAAATTAAAAATAATTTTAAATTTGACAATTAGGGTGTTTCCCTTATCTCATAAACCTAAAAATGGAAGTTTTCTCAGAGTTTGCCAAAGGACAGATTTTTCATAGTTTTTCTTTTTCACTTTGATGGATACTAAATTTCAAACTCAGAAGAATGTACTCAAAATTGAATTTTAATGATAATGTAGGAAATAGGTTAAAACATCATTCTCCAAATAGGAGACCAGAAACAGGCATAGGGATTCTAGATAATTCAAAGTGCTTCACACAGGAGAGATTCTCCCGTGTTCTTATCTGCTACATACTATTTTACCAGAATTTATCCCCTCACGAAGTAAGTGCTGACCGAGTTCTGTGTGCAGATGTGTTGTTCTGCAGGCTCGAGTTACAAAGAAACTACTTGCAGAGTTTACAGTGTAGAAATGGCGATGTCAGCTACTGCTTGTCTGCAGTGTCCTAGACACTCTGGGAAGATGAACGAAGTCTAGTCAGCCCAGGCTGGAGGAAACAGGGAAGACACCCTGGAAGAGGCATATCTGCCCTCCTGGAGTCTGAGAGAACAAGTACAAAGCCAAATTAGCTTGGAGTCCAGTGGTGGTGGTGGTGGGGGAATCATGCAAACGAGGCTGCTGAAGAGGTAAGGTCTCAAGGGAAGAGAAGATGTGAGAAAGAGTGAGTAGAAAAATGCAGCCTCAGAGTGGCAGAGAGTGAAGACAGGCCAGTCTCGATGCCCTCCTGCAGTTCATAGTCAGACCCTTAAAATTGTTTGAAATACTTCCTTCCAGTGACTTCCACATCACTCAAGTAGCAGACACCTAAAGCCCTCCACAGTTGGCTCCCTGCCACCTTTCTGATCTCTCACTCCACTCCAGCTGCCATTGGCTCAATGTCATTCACTCTTCAACCCCTCCAGGCTCTAAGCAGCCACTGCTCCTCCTTGTTGCTGCAGCACTCTTTCTCTACAGGTTTGGCTCACTCTCTCACCTCCATCTGGGTCACCTCCTTAGCCAGGATTTTTCTGAAAACTCTACTGAAAATAGAGTTTGATACGACAACAAACTCGTACAAACTTAACTGTTAACTTAAGGCTGTAACAGTAAATCATAAATTCAAAAATAAGATCTACTTCCAAAATCATTTGGGGTTTCTCTACTCTGCTTCTGACATCTTTCCCTACTCCTGCTTTTCCACCTCAGTTTCTCTAGTAGCACTCTTGCCATTGAGATTTCTATGTATTTGATGTGTTTGTTTGCTGCATGTAAGCTCCTAAAGGCAGAAGTTTTAGTATGTTTTGTTCCTCAGTATATCCCCGGTGCAGTTTCTGGTAACACAGAAGGTACTCAGTGAATATTTGTCAAATGCATTCTTAACTTTACACATGAAATCAGACAAAAAAGAATTTCAATATTATTAAAATTATATTTTGTACATTTTAATAATGTTATATATAGAAAATTGTCATATACATTTGTATATTTATGTATTCCTTTTTAATGGAATATATATAATATGGGCATTATATCTTTAAGTACTCAAGAAACACACCAGAGTAATTTTGACCATACATGATTATGTTTTGTCAGTTGCTTTTGAAACCTAAATCTCATGTAAGATGCAACTCTCCATAATTCTGAAGGCAATGAGGAGGCTCTGAAGGATTTCAAATGAGAACTTGACACAATCAGCTGTATGTATTTGGAAAGATCACCTTGACTGCTGTGTGAGAGTACAGTGGAGGAGGGCTGGATTAGATGCAGGGCTATTGGAAAATGTTACCGAATTCCATGAGACAATTCCTCCTCTGTACTGAGGTAATAGCAATAGGGATGGAGACGAATGGATGGATTTGAGAGCTATAAGGAGATATAATTCATAGAGCTTGGTGGTGAATCTGTGAACTTTAGCTATCCATATAGTCTATCCACATATCACCTAACTATAGAAAGGGATCTTGAAATATCATTTGCAAAGCTGTGCTTATCTACACATAGTTTATGATTATATAAGCACAGATGTTGGATAAGCCTAAAACTAAATAGTTCTGGATGGAGAGTAAAGATAAGAAAACAGAGTTAAGACTGAGATAAAATTGTGATTCTAATCAGATCGCAATGTTAATAAAAATAAAGATGTTCCAGTTAACTTAAGGCTGTAACAGTAAATCATAAATTCAAAAATAAGATCTACTTCCAAAATCATTTGGGGTTTCTTGTTGCACTTTAGGATGGATTTTCCAAAGATACAAAGTTCTAAGATATAGTTAGGTTTATATCAACCTGTATGAGTTACAATATAGCTAAAAAGCATATTTATGGCATAAACAAATACCAGAAGGCCGATGTAAAAATACTAATTAAATAATAAAGAAAATATGAAAAACCAACAAGATTTTTGATGACATTAATGTTTAATGTTGGTCCTTGAAGACTAGCAGGTTTGAATAGACAAAAATAATGACCTGTGTGGAAATTTGGATATTATGAAGTGACTTTCTTTCAAAACATGTGGTAGTGGATCCTTAGTTTATTTAATGTAGAAAAAGATTAACAGTTTTAGTTACGTAACGTGTGTCCATTGAGTAGCCTGGGTGCTATCAAAGTTAATGTCTTCTTAGCATCAGTAAATACTTCTTTTGTACCTAAATTTGGGAAGGTGTTAATCCTATTCTATTTTGCTGAGGTCAAACTGTACTTGAAGAATTATAACCTGTATTGGATACCGCGCTTTCAGAGGGGCATAGACAATCTAAAGTGTGTTCAAAATTGATAAATCAAGGCTCTGAGATTATTGCAAAATCAAGAAATATTTAGCTTGGGAGAGAAAGGACTAAAAGATATGAAGGTATCTTGCATAAGAGGATTCTGTAAGACCCAAGAATAAAGTTAAGGTGAATATGTATTAGGGAATAAAAGGGAGTAAGAAAAAAGGCAACATTCTAAGAGGGAAGAATGATAGTGATGGAGAAACCATGCTGAATTAAACAGATTCTCCTGCTAGCCACTGGGTGGGACCATTAGCCTAGGGCAGTATGGTTCTCTTAAGAGTAAGATGAATAGCCTCAGGGTGGTGAGGGCACTACAACTGCACACTGATGCCAAGCTACTCCTTGCTTGTGTAGCCACCCCATATGTTGTTCTTCCTGTAGATAGAATGGCACCTAAGTTTTCAAAATGCTAACTACGTGTCACATTTAAAAATAGCTTTAGGGGAAAAAAAATCTAAAAATTTTGTCATTTGTGTTAGCATCAGACAACTTTCACATGTCTTACATCTAGCTTGATTCTTTTCAATAAAGATTTAATAAATTTAATAGAATCTTCCTTAAACATAATTCTCATGTAGCTTGGTCCCAGTGTGGGAAGAAATTACTGATAATTTTTAATCAAATGGGGGTTGACATATGTGAAAAATATTTGAAAAGTATTGTTCTAAAAAAGTATGACTTATCATTATATGTTTATGAACATATGATTACTATTGTTAATGTGTCTTTGGAATTTACTCTCTTATTCCTTTTTATCTTTCTGTATAGAATTTGGGTTTTTTCCCTCTCCTTAGAAGTCATTACAATATCTTAGTCTGAATAGTATTAATTTGAAGAAAAAAATGTTCAAGAAATACTATATGGCCTTCTCACTACCTAGCTCTGGTCTTTTGAAGCTACCTTACATAAAGTAAACCTAACAAATAGAAATTGATTTCTTAGTAAGTGTTGATTAAGCTCTCAAGCATATGATAGTAACCCAAAGTATGGAAATACCCTTATGACTCTTGTATTCCTAGATAATATGAAAATACAGACAAAAATATTATAAAATTTAATAAATAAAAAGTAGGCATTTACTAAATCCTATTGGTTTTTTGTTAGGCTAATATGAGTGGGATGAGGAGATGAAAGATGAAGTTTTGAGAAGTTAAGGAGCAACTGAATTGATTGAAAGATGAAGTTCACTAAAGGAGATTAACAGGGTATAAATACAGGAGGGAATAACCACTAGTAAAATGAGAGAGGATGCATGGATGGTGCCAGCCTGCTCCCAGCCATTGTTGCCCCTTCCTATGTTCCTCTTTCCTTCTTTCTTTAAAATTCAGTTTATTGTTCAGTTTCCAGAAACCAAAGACACAAAGTCAAGGAGGTTATTTTTGATGAAATGGGATGATGTTAAATGAATTGGTGAATAGGTCCTGCTGATGTTGTAGTTGTACTTCTTTTCTATGTAACATTTAACTTTTAAGGAGTTTAAGTAATTTAATAACATATTCATTTTTTTAAAAAACATAGTAAGAGAGAAACCTGGCCTTTATTATTAAGTGCATATTGAATTTATTTTCTTGGTGTTATTTCATTTAAAGGATGGCTTACTCTTCTTCTCCACAGTAAAAATTTATTTGCCTAACAGTATATAATCATACTCTAGGGGAAGGATGTGACCTTGATTCCTAAGCCCTGAAAGGATTTCTTATTTTCTGGAAGTTCTTAGCATCTGGGTTGATTCAGCAATCTCTGGTCCTAGAAAGGAAGAAAAATTAATCTACTGACCTCATTAAGTCAAGTAATAGTCTGTCCTAGTTGGTCTCTGGTGTTTGGGATTTGAAAACAAGTTCTTAAAATTCCAGGTTGGGCCTAATTTCTATACCACAGGTTTCGTTAGATGTAGTTCTTGGAAATGTCTGTCTTATCTCTTTCCAGAGACTGGATTTTCTTGGGTTTGCAAGAAAGGTAAGCAAAAAACAGGCTCAGGGAAATCCTAACCACACCAAATTCCTCTCCATTCACTTTACCTTCCCAGACAGAAACAGTTTGAGACTAAACTTTAAGAGAGATGTTTTCAAGTCATTCTACTGAGTCCTGTTTGTTTGAAATATTTTCTCTGTATGTATTAATTTAAAGTAGAACATCTCTGGAAAGGCTGTTGGAGAATCATGGAGGATGCTACATTGTTTGTCAAGTCTCTCCTGGCCCCCTTTCAAAAAAAGTCTTTGTTATTGGGCCTTATAGTTATGAAAGAAAATTAAAGATTCTGGGACAAAAACTTTCAGGGAAAAAAAATCATTTACTTTCTTTTTGCAAGGAAGACTAAAACAGAGAAGGACTAACTCCTGTCCACGGCCCTTTTGGGGATAAAACTCTCACAATTACTGAGGGGAGAGTTTGTCCACTTACAATGGAAAGGAAAAGAAACATTTCCTTATTTAATGGTCCCACTGTATCCATTGCAAAGGCATCAGGGGGGAAAGCTCTGTGCTAGGGAGACAGTAACTTTCTGGAAGGTTCAAGGTTTCCTCTATTTTGGGTGAATTAGTTTCCTTTTGTCTTTGTTTTTGTTTTAGCTTTATTGCCTCTTTTGCAAAGTACCTTTATTCCCTTCTGATTATGGGCCAGGATGTGATGGGAACACTTCCTCAAAATGGCAGCAAATTTGTTCTCTCAAAGGAAAACCTAAGTTTGCCTGAGAGGTAGAGAGCCCAGTTCCTTTGAACTACTGACTTGGAAAATACCTAAGAGGAATATGCCTCCTTACTCAATTCCCATATCCTCGCCCACCTAGGAACATAGTTTGTGGTAATATGACTTATCACTCTGCGGTAACTAACCACTTCTACCCACTGGCATGTTTTCTTTCCTCTTTACGGGGATTCTTGAGGTATACAACAGCATCCTTGCAACTAAGCTTATGTCTACTTTGCCAGAGAACTGGCTTATTTGGTCCAGCACTTGATTATATATGCTATCTAAAACTAACAAAATTTGAGTAGCATTTAAAATTGATTTGTAAGAGAAGCTTTTCAGCAATGTGTCTTCCATATGCAAGTAAAGAGTATTATTCATTTCCTACTAAATTTAATGGATCAAATGAAGAGGCAAAGTGTTAATGCCTGGCTGGCAATGGATTGGTTACTATTCATTTTGTCACTGGCTAACCTGGAAAACCAGCCACTGAACATTTGCTACTATTTTCTCAAACACAAAGGAGTCTCTGTGATAATTTCATCATTGATGGTGTATTGCTCCAGGAGGCCTATAGTTAAAGAATTATAAAGGCTGAAAATTCTGGCCCATGATGGAGGAAGTGTGCTGATTGAACAGTTTGAATATGTTGCTTGGTAAGAAGGATTTGGAAAATTCTTAGTTTCTGTGTAATCGCATGAACTCTTGAATGAAATGATTAAAAATAAAGTTCTATGATACCAGGAAAGAGAATGTGAATAACGTTATTATTCTGAAACTGCTATTGCATTATCTCAAGTTTGACAATGAAGTGTTCACTAAACTGTGAAACTCAAGCATCTGAAATATTTAGCTCACATCCTTTTTTTTTTTTTTGGTACCAGGGATTGAACTCAGGGGTACTCGATCACTGAGCCACATCCCCAGACCTATTTTGTATTTTATTTAGAGATAGGGTCTCACTGAGTTGTTTAGTGCCTCACCATGGCTGAGGCTGGCTTTGAACTCACAATTATCCTATCTCAGCCTCCCAAAGTGCTGGGATTACAAGTGTGCACCACTGTGCTCAGCTTAGGTCACTTCTTGAGTGTCTTTAGCCCTCAGTCCCTGTGTGGGAAATACAATGAATCCTTTGGCTGTTTACCCAGCAGTGTATGTAGGAGTTGCTTTTAAAAATGCAACTGATAATTTGCTTCTATAAAATTTCTTTTACATACCCTTGTCTCTGTAAAACTACATTTAACCTGAGGAGTTTGACTTTAACCTGAATTTTTGGTTTTAATTCAAACTGTTGTGAATGAAGAAAAGGTGGGAGGAGAGAAGAAAAATAGACGTGGTTTTCAGTGCTGTATTGTTGCTTCTTACTTATGGAGGAAATAGATCTTTTTTTCTTCTTCTGATACATTCCAAGGAGCAGTAGAAGAGATAATTAATAGATTTGATGCTTATAAAAGCCAAACTCCATCAACATGATTTAGGAGGGGCTTATCAGAGTGAAGTTGAATGGTGGAGTGAGTATTCTATCAACAGTTTATAAATGGAGAATGTATGTATTTTAGTTGCCAAAAAAACTGAGATAAAAACATCTTGCAGCTTTTCAAATAATTAGAATGACAAAAAGTCAGAGGAAAAAAGGGTAACTATTGTTCCCAAGTACAAGGTCTCATGAATGGAATCAGCCTTTGCTTCAGGATTCAAAAACTCTCCGGTGATCAGTGGAATAAGGCTTCACCTTATTTACCTATTCTGCTTACCTGGTGGCGTGTTCATCATTTATTATGCAAATTCTATATGCAATATCACTGCTGATATTTCAAATGGGACTAAGATATATTTGCTGCCTTCAAGAAATTCAATGAGTAAAGTGCTTATGATGGGGATTTGTGGTTTAATATTTAGTTAGAAAAGTACTTGACCCATTGCCACTTTTAAGCAAAATTTCCAACTTTGACAAAAAATTGCAAAAGATTAGCTTGGAGTTGGTCTACTCCAGTGGGCAATGATGCATTTTACCCAAAGGTCTCACGTTTTTACACTTTTCCATTTGAATCCAGGACATCCAGACCTACTCTTATGAAAAATGCTGCCTATAAAATCATGGCATTCCAAAACCTGGCCAAGTTGAGTTTCATAAAGGTAGTATAAATTGCCACTCAAGTGTATATTATTTCCAATAAAAATAAATCTGTTATTTCCTCCAAGCCAGTGGGTACCAAATACACAGAAAGACTCCTTCTCAATGAAAAGGTGGAGAGGCCATAGAACCAAATGGGACCAACGTAAAAGGCAAACTGGTAGACTGTCAAGGCTTGGTATCATCAAGCACGAGAGTTAGGCTGAAGCAAAAGCTCAGCAATTATGCACCACTGAATATGCCCTGCACTGCTTCTTGGATGAAATCTTATTGAACATTAACATGGCTGCCAGCAGGAGCTGTCTGTAAATGAGGCTTTCAATCATGGAATACAAAGAAGGGACAGACAGAGAGTTGAACCCTGAGACCCTAGTGCAGTGCAGAGGCCTGGCGCATGAATATGAATGCTTGGTCCATAAGGCAGAGCCTTCAGGTGAAGGAGAGTGCCTGGGCCTGGCATGCTTGAAGGATGGTGGGCTCAGGGAACTTCTGGGGCTGGCCTTTGTCATGTGGACATGGGAATCTCAATATGTGCAGCTGTAGGTAGTAGCTCTTTTCTTTATAATACCATGGTTTCTTAATGGTTCAAGGCCCTCAGACTCTGTTGAACATTTTTCAGAGTTTTGTGAGCTCACCTACAGCTCCCACTTTTTACCCTGAGTCTCAGCCTCCTCCCACTTTTCCAGTTTACATTCTAGTGCTAGATTTGCTTTTAAGAATTTTTCTCAGATTCTCTTTTGCCTTTTCTTCTGGCTGCCCAAACACCAAGTTGCCTCAGGTCACATCAGACAGAACACAGAAGAATAGGCCATCCACTGATATCTGTCATTGGCATTTGTGCCAATTTACTGCCCAATTTCCAAGGTGGAAGTGGCTTCATTTCTCTACCTTGTCCAACAGAATTTAGGCTGAAAGACATGGTAATGTTTCATGCCAGTTGACAGAATACTCACTTCTTACATGTGATTTTCCCCTTTATTTAAAAAATTATAGTACAATAGTATATAAAAGCATATAGCATCTTCCATGTTCTCTAGAGGTGTTCACATTCACTATTTGGTGTGCATGGTTTTGAACCAATTCACAGACCTACAGATGACATATATTTGCTTACATGTATAACTGAATAGGTTTGCCTAAAAAGATCCTGTTATCCATGGGAAATCCTCTCTCTCTAAGCCTGTTCTGGTTAAACATTAATTCATAATTTTTATTTATTTTTTGGGGGGTACCGGGAAATGAGCTCAGGGGTACTTGACCACTGAGTCACATCTCTACCCCTATTTGTACTTTATTTAGACACAAGGTCTCACTGAGTTGCTTCATGCCTTGCTTTTGCTGAGGCTGGCTTTGAACTCTTGATCCTCCTGCCTCAGCCTCCTGAGCCACTGGGAATATAGATGTGCACCACCATGCTTGGCTCATAAAAATATTTTTAACATGATTCTCAACTTTTACAAAATGTGACACAGAGAAACATCCTACATCATAGTCCAGCACACAGATGATTGTGCATATATTTGTATAAAAATGGAAGTGATGTCATGAAACACAATACTTCCCCTTAGTATGTACAAAGTACTAATGCTTTCTGTTCTGTTCTATTTCATTCTATGCTTTTAAATTTTAAAAAATGTCCATGGTAACCTGCTGGATTGACTTTATGAGTGATTTGTTGATTGTGACCCACACTTTAAAAAAAACTGATTTAAATAGTCCATCTTGGAGAGTGAATCTGGGAAATTCCTTGGTTTCCCATTCCTAAGTACCACCTGATCTTTTTGGTGATGATATCTGAGTGTATGGGAGTGAATCCCAGGACTCCAGAGGAGTCCCATAGCATCTCTCTAAACTTTCTTGCATACACAATTTTTGTGTGCCTATGTGAGTGTTTTTATAGGCTGTGTATTATGAAAGGTATAAATTCTGAAAAAGATTTGTGCCTTAGAAATTTTGATTTGTATTGTTAGATTGCCTTCCTAGAAATATGTACACATTTCTGTTTTAGATACTTGTGCATGGGAACTCACCAGGTAATAATAACAGAGTACGAAGGAGGTGCTTCCATTCACTCTTGTTGTCTAACCAGTCCACAGACACTTTGTAAGTGTTGCTAATGGACACATCACTGTGAAATAAATTAAGGAAAGGGGATATATCCTTATTGCTTTAGGAAGTTGCACTTTAACAATAATACAAGTAACTTTCCAAGTCTGTGAACAAGACCCCATTCTTCCTTCTGACATAGCTTTTGTCTTATTCAGAGATGTGTCCTCAGCAGCTAGCTGGTGCTCACTAAATGATTAATGGATGAAGAAAATGAATGAAGTACATATTCCTTAATGGAAAGACTTACACTGATTTTCTTTGGATTGCTACAATTATGAACAAAGTAGCTTGAACATGACTGCAGTTCAATGAACATTATAGACTGAATTAAATACATTGCATAAGATAGTACAGGAGTGAAAAATATAGTGCAAATCTCAGACTCCTTCATAAAATACGTAGCTATTTTATATATAAGTGCATATATATATTTATATATGTGTTTATATATTTAAGTGCATACATAGTTGCTGTTTTTACAAACAGAAAGCCAAATGTTAATTTAAAATTTAGTATATGCAAGACACTTTAAATTGTATTATGTAATTTAATTTTCTGAGCAATCCTATGTATTGTTATTTACTTTGAAACAGAGGCTAATTTGTCCATGACGAGTGAACACAGTTAATAAATGCAAGGACTAGGGTATAGTCTCATTGCCTAGCTAATGCTATTTCAATATATAAATATAAAAAGTACTGTTGAAATCTTTGAAAATTAAAAAAGTGAATTGCAGAAAATAACTGCTTTACTTTAAGCTGATTGGCACAACTTTTATAATTTTTCTACTAAATATTTTTTTCTTATCAGAGTGAAGTGGACTTCTTTTGTTATTTATTTGTTGATTTCAATAATCATAAAAAAGAGGGATAGCAACCTGCTCCTTTCAGGTTTAGCACTCCTGTTCTTGAATAAAGTCTGGATGGACACCCTCATGTGTGTGTTCCACTGATATGTCTATTCTTAGAATAGAATTTTATGACCTCACATCTCTCAAAATGACTTTAATGTGGTTTAAAGTACTCATTTTAAGTACTCATTTTCTTTTTTAATGGTAGCACGAGGTATTATTTTCAAGGGATAATTGCCAGTGTAGAGAAATGTTTACTTTTGTTGTATGTCATGTGTTCAGTGTCTAATATGGTCATTTTGGTCCTTGGTAGAGAACAGTCACTCAGATAGGAAGCTAAAGACTCTGTAGCCACTCCAAGACATGCACTTTAATCCTGAAGTTCAAGTGCTCAGGATTTGGACTTGGGCTGCACATAGCAAAGGTGCCAGTCCAGTTGGCAGATGTACATTTTGGCTTTGCAACTTTATAAAATTTTTTGAGCTATCATTTAAAAAATTTCATACACATATACACACACAACTTCTTGGTTTCTCTTGAGAAATTATAATATGCAGCAACATTGACTTATATTCCTTTGGTCATCTTTGACAAGAGGTGAACCACAGCCAGCCTCTTTGGATGAAGCTTGCACTCTGTCCTGTTGGCTGCAATGGAGGCTCCCTATTATGTTTGCATATCCATCCAGCTTTTCAGGTTTGAGTTTGAGACTCCTGAGAATCACTGGGATTTATTGGCAAGCCATCATGGTCACCCTTTCTACACTGACTGAACTCTAAAATAGAACAACAAAATGAATTGAATGTTCCTGCTACTCTGCCAGGCTCACTCCTTATTCTACTGCATGGGTCTCAGTCCTGGATTCATGTTTGAGCCACCTGGTAGCTTTTTATAAGGCTGGGACCCAAAATTAGAGATTGAGCAATTCACTGAACAAAAATAATGAAAACTTCTAGTGTGTAGCAAATAGAAGTCAAAGAGTATAATTATCACCAGAAATAGATCAAAGAAGGGGCAGATGGCCTTTAAGAGATAAGGTAAAACCTTATATCCCACCATCCTGAACAGCCTTCAAAACCGCATCAAGGTTTCCCAGCTTTCTCAAGACTTTGGCTTGTCTTTGATTAGTTTAGAATGAAGAGCAGATGATAGTTCTGAAAGGAATTTGGTTGCCTTTCTTGGGAATAGCTTTTTTATTTTTTTTAATACAATGTACAAACATATGGATTTCACACTTAGAGACAAGTTTGCAGAGGGATCGCTCTAGTTTCCCTGTAAATTGTGGTCCTGCAAATAAATCAAATTAGATTACAGACAGAATTCTTTCAAAGTCTGTGCTTGTGAGTAGATGTTAATTTTCGTGGTTGATATATAACATTAAAGATAAAACTATAACTTCAGAATACTCACTTTCTTTTTAGGTTATTATATGAAGCCAATGGTATATTGAATCAATTAGTATATGCTACTAAATGGCTTTCCATTAAACCCTGTATTCTTGAAATCACATATCAAATACATTTCCTGTTCTCAATCTAATCTCTAGAAAATGTACTGGATCTATCTGGATGTGCAATAAACTCCTATTAATTGAAAACCATAAATTTTAATATTAGTAATATTTCTATCACAAAATGATATTAAATAAAGCATTCAAAATGATTTCAGTTAAAGTCTTCTTTCTTAATCTAAATAAGAAGCTCAGCAAATCCAGTTTTCTGGATTTATTATTGAGATATTTTATGTTAAAGAAATGTTATACTTATGATGCATTATTATATGATATAGTCCTGTTTTAAATTTTAACTTTGCATATAAGTCATACATTTATATCTCAGCTTTGATTTAGGCAGTAATGTGCACTGGAGAGTGTTTGAAAAGTCATATAGTTTAAGAATTCTATAATTCAGATTTCCTTAGACAAATCTGTTCAAATTATACCAGTTTAGTGAGGTTGTATCATATGTTTCCTAATCAATCAAATAAATAATATTTCAATAGGATTTTATGCAGAGACAAACAGCGTAACTCTTCCCTCAAAGAAGATGAAACCAAAAAATGTAGAAAAATGTATTGTTTTCCTGGATTTTGTGATACTTGTTGATGACATCTTTTTAAAGGATGTAATTTGTTGCTGTTTATCTTTTCATTTTAAATAAACATTCATACCTAACTATATTTTTTGTAACTATATTTTTTTTCATTTTAAATAAACATTCATACCTAACTATATTTTTTGTAACTATATTTTTTTTTCTAGTGAGATCTTGTCCTTTAACCACCAACTATGAAAGCTTCATGACCCTTATAATCTAGATTCATTCCTGCTGTGATCAGATGTTTTACTAACTACATGTTGCTAAAAGAGCCTGACGCACACTCCTGGAGACTCTCATCAGGTTGGTAACAAATAGAGCTGCTCAACCAGTGACAATCGAACTGCACTACACTCTCTTGCCTACTGCATACCCCATGGCCACCATTTTATTAACACGGGTGTTCTTTGAGATACGATGAAATCTGGTATCATTTGCTAATATCATTTATACCTTTTACTATTATCTTAATGATGAAGCTGGCACTTCTATAGAAAATAACAATGAAGATATTCCAGCATAATTTGCAGTAATTATTCCATTCTTTTCACACTATTAGAAAACTACATGCTCATTTTCCTATTACAGGATTTTGCCAAAACTTATCTGAAGTGTTTATCAATAGTTAAGTTCTTATTCTATATATTTAGAAAAAGAAAACAATACAAAAATTCACAAATCTAAATAGCTGACAAAAACTCTATTACACATAAGAAAATAACAGCAAATTTACTTATAATTTTCAGACACACTTTCATGATACACTTTTCCCTTCCTATTTTTGGCTGTTTACTCTTTGATGGTCTCCTTATGTGAGAATAATTTTGTGATGTCTTTCAAGATAGAGAACATAAAGATAATTATCTGACCTCTAGTATAATTAATTTAATTTTATTTTGGTTATACTCTATTACATTTTTAGAATTTCTGTCAAATTGAGGAAAACATTTTAAGTTTCTTTCATATATGAGCTATGGGATGTTGAAGACTTTTCCAGGCTAACTTCTGGCTACATATATTTTACACCTAGCTTTTCCTCCATTCTCACATAATCTCAAAATTCTGGACTGAAATAGACAGATAAAATTTAATTCAGTAAAAATCAAATACGGTCAAAATATGAAATTCATAAGCACAGGTTAATGGGCACTTGGTGGTGGATGAAGGGCTGTAGATGACTTTATTTCAGTGTGATCCAACAGTATGATGCAAACATAAAAATGGCTAGCATAAAAAAGCCACATCAATGGAAATAGTTTCCAGATCATGTGACTTAATAGTCCCTCAAAAGCTATCTTGATTAGAAGAATTTGGAACATGATGCTCAATTCTGATGCCATAATATAATGCAATTCTGAATTGTATCTAGAAGAGGTCACTTAAACTGGTGAAGACATACCAATCCCCAAACTCTTTTAAAAAAATTAAGGAGTAGAGCATATTTTCAAGCTCATTTATTAGAGCAGCATTATCTGATATCAAAGCCAAAGATGGACACTACCAAACAAACAAACAAACAAAAACTATAGGCCAATATCCCTGATGAACATAGATGGAAGAGGCCTACATAAAATAGCAAATTGAATTCAACAGCATACTGAAAGGTTCTTACACCATGATCTATGGGATTTGCTCTCGGGATGCTAGGATAGCTCAATATATGTACATCAATAAATGTGATACATCACATTAACAGAATGAAGGACAAAAGCCACATGATCATCTCAGTGGATAGAAAAAAAATGTATAGAAAAAAGTCATGTGACAATATTAAGTATATATTCACTGAAAATACCCTCAACAAACTAGATATAGAATGAATGTACTGAAACATAATAAAGGCCATATGTGACAAGCCCACAGCTAATATCATATTTCATGGACAAAAAGCTGAGAGCTTTTCCATTAAAATCAAGAATAAGACAAAGATGCCCACTCTTGCAACTTCTACTCAACATGGTGTTGGAAGTCATAGCCAGAGCAATCAGACAAGAAAAAGAAAGAAAAGAATAAAATCCAAATCAGACAAGAAGAAACAAAATTGTCTCACTTGTAGAAGATATCATTTTGTATATAGAAAAGACTCTACCCAAAAAATCCTGTTAAAATAAACAAATTCTGCAAAGTTGAAGGAAACAAACTCAACATACAAAAATCAGTTGTGTTTCCATACACTCACAACACAATATCTGAAAAAGATTAAGAAAACAGTCCCATTTACTATAGCATCAAAGATGAATCAAATACTAGGAGTAAATTTAACCAAGAAAGTGAAAGATCTATATACTGAAGATTATAAAATATTGATGAGAAAAACTGAAGACACAAATAAGTGAAAGTGTATCATATGTTTGTGAAATGGAGGAATTAGTATTGTTAAAATATCCTTACTACCCAATCAACAGATTTAATGCAATCCCTATCAAAATTCAAATGACATTTTTCATAGAAATAGAAAAAAATCATCCTACGGAAATGCAAGAGACTCTGAATAAACAAAGCAATTTTGAAAGAGAACAAAGCTGGAGGCACTACACTACTGGATTTCAAAGTACATTGTAAAACTATAGTAATTAAAATAGTATGGACCTGGCATTAAAAATAGACACTTAGACTAATGTGAGAGCCCATAAATAAACTTGCACACATATGGCCAACTCATCTTCAACAAAGGTGCCAAGATCACACAATCAGGAAAAGGTAGTCTCTTCAATAAATGGTGTTGGGGAAACCAGATATGTATATGCATACACAAAAACCAACTCAAATTGGCTAAAGACCTAAATGTTTAGACTTGAAACTGTTAAAATCCTAGAAAAAAATGCAAGGGAAAAACTTTTGACATTGACAATGCTTTTTTGAATATGACTTTAAAAGCGCAGAAAAAGGCAAAAATAAGCGGGACTACAGCATACTAAAATGTTTCTGCACAAAATGAATAGGATGCCTATAGAATAAAAAAATTGCAAACCATATATTGGGTAGGGTAATAACTCAAGTATATGAAGAACTCATACACAATAGTAAAAATGTAAATAACCCAATTGAAAAATGAGCAAAGGACCTAAATCGTTTTCCAAAGAAGACATATGAATGGCAAATAGTTCTATGAAAAAGTGCTCAACATTACTAATCATGAGGGAAATGCAAACCATGAGATACCACCCCACACCTGTTAGAATGGGTGTTATCTCAAACCAAATTATAAATTCTGTACACTATTGGTGGGACTATAAGTTGGTATGACCATTATTAAAAGCAATATGGATGTTCCTCAATAAAAATAAAATGACATGTGATCCAGCAATTCCACTTGTGGTCATCTATCCAAAGGAATTGAAATTGGTGTCTCCAATAGATACTGGCACTCATAGAACATTGTGACATTATCCACAAGATACAAAATGTGGAAACAACCTAAGTTATCTGCCAGTGGATAAATGGATAAAGAAACTTTTGTCAATATACAAAGGAATATTATTCATCCTTAAAAAAAGAAGGAAGCCGGGCGCGGTGGTGCAAGCCTGTGATCCCAGCACTTAGGGAGGCTGAGACAGGAGAATCGTGAGTTCAAAGCCAGCCTCAGCAACGGCGAGGCACTAAGCAACTCAGTGAGACCCTGTCTCTACGTAAAACACAAAATAGGGCTGGGGATGTGGCTCGGTGGTCGAGTGCCCTGAGTTCAATCTCCAGTACCCCCTCCCAAAAGAAGAAGGAAATCCTGATATTTGCAACAATAGGGATAAATCTAGAAGATATTTTGCTGACTGAAATAAGCCAGACACAGGAAGACAAATACAGCATGATTTCAATTACATGTAGATTCTCAAGAAGTTGAGTTCATAGAAACTGAGAGTAAAGGGTGGTTGCCAGGAACTGGGGGCAGTGAAGGAAAATGGGGGGATTTTTGTCTAAGTATTCAAACTTTTAGTTATAAGATGATGGAAACTATAACTATAGTAATGTATTAAGTGGTATAAATTTCCTGAGACAGTAGACTTTAAGTGTTCCCATTGCACACACAAAGGTAACAATTATGAAGTGATGAATATGTTAATTAGCATGTTTGTGGTAATCACAATGTATGCATATATCAAAACATGTTGAAATGTATGTTATTTAAAATACATACAATTTTTATTTGTCATTATACCTTTATATAACTAGAGATAAAAAGAAATTGAGAGAAAAAGGTGGAGAAGGACTCGTGAAGACAGTTGGAAATAGACAGTTGGGCACCAAATGGGTGGTTAATGAACTTGAGATATCAGATGGATTCGTGAGAGAATGAGTACTTGCTGTCCTACAGAAGAGTTCTGTACAAAAGTGGTTCTGAATTGCTAAAGTAGGCAGGGCTAATGCCAACTAATATTTTATCTCAGCGTAAGAAAGAAATAGCCAGATGTGTTAGCGCATACCTATAATTCTTTGGGAGGCTGAGGCAGAAGGATTCCAAGTTCAAAGCCGGCCTCAGCAACTTAGTGAGAAATAAAAAATAAAAAGGATGTGGCTCAATGGTAAAGTGCCCTCGGGTTCAATCCCCTAGCACCAAAAAAGAAAACGTTTTTTGATGTTGTGGCTCCTTACAATGGACTTGGATATCACTTGAGTCTCACTATTAAAAATGTTACCAGATACCACTATCAAAGGAGGGTTTTGTGTAATAACAATGACACTCATATAGCACTTAACTCTGCCAGTCACTGTTCTACACACTTGCAAAGGGTAAAGGGTGGGAATAGTGGCTCTCTTGTCTTCTCTTTCTGATATTTGGTGGTTCTGAGGGAGTGGTTTTTTTTAAAAAACCATTGCTTTGGTTGACACATGAAGACATTGCTGTATTTTTCTGTTAAGAATCCCAGTGTCATGCTTGGAAGTGAGCATTCTGATTGAATTGAACCACCTTCAAAATGTTATAAATAAATTCGAGGTCTATTTTTAGTATCAGTCCCTGTTGCTTTTTACATCATCAACCCTAATTTAAGAGTTTAGTGCAATGGATAACTACTGCAAATAATGCTGCTCTGAACATGGGCCTACAAATATCTGCTGTAATCTCTGTTTTCACTCTGGGGGAGGGAGTATATGGATGAGAGCAAGAGTGTAGACTCTGAAGCTAGACTGCTTGGTTCTCGAGTTTGCAGCTTAAGCAGTTTATCCCTGTGCCTCAGTGTCTTCGACCACACAATGGGGTTGAGTAAAGGATGATGTCATAGGACTGGCTGGAGAATTGAATGACTTGGTCTATAGAAGTCCTTTAGAATAGTTTCAAGCACATAGTAAGCATTTTGTAATTTAAGTTCTTAAAATTCTTTTAGCTTCCAATGGCTGTCAATAACATCACCTATTTTTATTTTTCCATTCACTAATTGCCTCACTCATTTATTCAACACATTTGTACTGACTAACACAAACCAGCACTGTGATAGGAACTCAAGATTTAGTTATGGACATGGAAGACATGGTCTCTGACTTCATGACATTTAAAATTGAGTGAATTTGTATGCAGCCAATGTTAAAATCAGATGAAGACACTTGGTAGTAATTTCTATTAGCAATTTATGCACTAATAATGCTATTAGGGATGATCAATAATACTTCTGAAACTTTAGTTCTATTGAAAGCTTTAATTTTTGTGGTCCTTAATTTTTTTTTTTTTTTTTTTTTTTTGGTACTGGGGATTGAACTCAGGGGTACTCGACCACTGAGCCGCATCCCCAGCCCTATTTTGTATTTTATGTAGACAGGGTTTCACTGAGTTGCTTAGTGCCTTGCCGTTGCTGAGGCTGGCTTTGAACTCGCAATTCTCCTGTCTCAGCCTCCCAAAGTGCTGGGATTATAAGCGTGAGCCACCACACCTGGCTGGTCCTTAATTTTACCAAGGTTGTGTGTATGTGTTGTGCATGTGTTTTATTTCTTTAAGACAGTTTTCAACCATAAGACTGAATGACAGCAGAAATGAAATACAACTATCTGATCTCTCTGTGACCCTCCAACCTCTGGTTATCATCATTATTATTATTGTCACTGTTGTTACTATTACTATTGTTATTTTACTGGTAGATGAAAATTGGCTAGAAAATTAGGAATTGAGAGGCTTGCAATTTGTAAATTCCTCCCTGTTGGTGAAGTTCTACCAGAGGATACTGCTAATTATTAGCAACCAAGCAAACTGCTGTGATCTATCAACAGGGAAGGATATGTGAGTAATAATGAGAACACTGGGGTTTATAGTTCCTTAGTTAACCAAAGTCTTTCGTGAGCTCTCCAAGGGCAATCTCCTGTTTGGTAGAGACTGAATCATTTTCCAGACTTTAAGCACCATTGAGTCTTTAAACTATTATTGGCAAGTTAAGGGATTTTGAGGTCTTCTAAAAAAATGTTGCATGCTGTTAATTGAACTGTCCTCTGTTAACACTTTAAGTAGAATAAATAGACTTATGTTCCCGGGATTTGAGCTGGGAATTTTTTGGACTTATATAAACATTAAAACAGCTACTCAGATCTTAGAGCCATTTCCTTTGTATTCTGAGTTCAAATTGGAAGCTCAGCTCTAGCATGCCTTGGCAAGTCTTTCTTCTCTGCAATTAACACATACAGATTAACACCAGTTAATAAAATGTCTGATTACTTTTCATGCTATTAACTTTGCTTTGCTACATTCTATGACCATGTGTGTTTATCATTAAACTGGAATTAAAGTGTTATTTCTAAAAGATTTTTGTTCCTCCTGTCTCCTTTCCTTAAGTGAAATCATGATTTTGTGGCAAAACTACTATGATAAACCTGTGATTTTCATTAAAAATTTTAGTGACATTCTTTCCTAATTATAAGTATAGAGAGTATGGGCCCAAGAATTTGTGTACCAATTTCAAAATGTCAGCTACACCCTTGTTTTTATCTGTTTACTCAAGCCAGTTGGATTCTTCAAGATCTTGAAAGAAACACATTTTCTTTTCATTAGTAATAGTGCATCAGACTTAAATGCATTCAGTCAATCAAGCATGCCTAATCCAGACCCCAATTCCAGAGCGCTGATAATACACAAAGGATTTTTAATTTAAAAAATGTATTGTAGTCAAATACATAGTGTAAAATTTACCACTGTAATCATTTTAAGGTATACAGACAGTGCTGTTAAGTGCATTCACATTGTTGGGCAACAGCACCGCTGTCCATATCCAGAACCTTTCAGCTTCCCTGACTGGACCCCTGTACCTGTTAACCCATAACTCCTCATTCCCCGCTCATGCAGCCCCTGGCAACCACCATTGAACTTTCTTCTCTATGAATTTGACTACCCTAGGTATTTAATATAAGTGGAATTATACAGTGTTGGTCCTTTGGTGATTGGCTTATTTCACTTTCAAGTCTTCAAATCTCATCCATGTTGTAACATACATCAGAATTTCCATCCTTTTATAATAATATTATTTATACTATTTTTAATTCATAATAATAATCCACTATATATGCCACATTTTGTTTATATGTTTGCCAGTGGATACTTGGCTTTAACTATTGTAAATAATGCTGCTCTGAATATGGACCTACAAATATCTGCTGTTGTCCTTGTTCTCAATTTTGGGGGGTATATACCTAGAAATGGAATCTGTGGATCATACGGCGATTCTATTTTAATTTTTTTGAGGACCCAACATACTCTTTTCTGTAGTACCTGCACCATTTTTTCATTCCAACCAGCAGTGCTGCACAAGACTTTCAATTTCTTCACGTATTTGCCAACATTTATCTCCTGCTTTTTTAAAAAAACGATCAACATTCTAATGAGTTTATGTTGTTTAAAAACTATTGGTATGCTAATGTAACTTTTATAAGCAGACACAAAAACATAAGATTAAATATTTTAATTGGCTCTATGTAAAAACATAGCATTTTCCTAATTATGTGTTCCTGTTTTTAATGACACATATTATGCATAAAAGAAGAAAGAGTAGCCATATTGAATAAAAGTAATAAATAGAGGAAAGAAAAATTAAAGATGGGCAGTGGAAGACCTCTCAATTGTACTAGAAAACTCTTACCAGGTAATATTTGAAATATACCAATTAAAGGTTAAGGTGTTTGGGTGCTTTTTAAAACACATAAAACACATGATGACGTAACCTTATAATTTGTATTAATCAAAAGATGACAAAATGCTTAAGAACACTTTTTTCAAAGCCCAAATGTACACAGGAATGTCTGTTATTTTGTGTGTGTATGTCTCATAATTAAAACTCTATAGCCTTGGTTTTACCAATACATTCAATATATGACAACACATTTCTATGTTTATACTCCTTTTTCCCTCAGGCTTTTCACTATTTTCAAGGTTCATTACCCTGACCTGAACTCCCCAGCTTTGCCCTGGTAGAAAGTGGATTACTTCATTAGCAATCCAGAAGAGCCAGGTGAAAATCTATCTAACATCTACCTCTCTGGAACAAATATGCCCAAGTTACTGGTAATATACACATGTGGTATCGTTTTCCCCTTATTTGGAACATACAGAACTAAATTAATAACAGTTCTTACAAGACCCTGGGGGTTTGTGTAAAAGAATTTTGATCTCCTTAGGAAGGGCTCACCAGTACTCTCAGGAGAGATGCACTTGACTTTTGACCTCTTTTCAAAGGCACCTGTGTGAGCTTTTAAAATCCACTACCACCAATTATCCACTTTCAACCTGAAGTGTTTAAACCTAGGACCACATTAACTGAGCTTAGCACATAGCCATGTCATTGTAGACTTCCTGATGTGAGGAGATGTCTTGACATAGTTAAAAGGGAGTTTAGGGATGGGGCATGAGATTAATCAGGTCCTCCTACTGACAGCTTCAAACAAAGAAGCCTTTTAGCCACCTGGTTTGTGTCTCTCACACCTGCATTCAGATTGCTGGGACAAAGCTTGGTGCTCGGCCTTGATCCCATTCTTTTCAGGTACTTTTTCTTAGCTACACTGCATCACTTAATGACTCTTTAGCAAAGTCAGCATAGAAGATGCAAATAAACAGTTTCCTCTTTCAGGAAAAGCAACACTGCTAGAATTGTAGCCATTTAGGAAATCAGTTCCTAATGGACCTATGAAATCCTGTGTGTACTTCTTCAAGCCTTTTGGAAAGGAGGTCTCAGCCCACGGTATATTTAAATTATGCATAATTCTTTCTTCTGCTATCATTTTCTTGAAAATTTAAACCAGGGTGAATGTACATTTCGCTCTTCTTGCTTCACATCATTGTTAGTTGGTTTCTTTGGCAGTCAATGTGGCTTTGATTTTAGTTTCTGAGCTTATTGAATTTAATATTTTTATTTTTTACTTATGGTGCAGAAGACTTAAGCATTGTAGTACTAAGTTATTCCAGCATTCAGGAGGCTAGAGTAATTCTGTGAAAGTGAGATCCCAGTTGTCTAGCAAGCCCTTTAGCCTTTGCATGCTGTAGAGTTTCAACAACAGCCAGTGACTGCATTGTTCACTGTAACCAAGTAATGCAGAAATATTAGAGGCCTGGTTGAGTTCATATTCTATGCCTGGTTTAAATCACTGATGTTGTAAGATCTGGCCATGGACTAAAAAAAATTCCAAATGTTTTCTGGTTCTAGTTTTTGATATTTTTTTCCCTATGAAAAGTAAAACCATACAGAATCTCTTGATTGCATAATGAAGCACAGTTCCAAGGCTATGCTAATAATTTATCCCAGTTTAGCTTTAGCAGAGTTATGCAATGGCTATTTCAAATACACTCATCCAAGCCATTTGATCATAAGTGTCAAGAGTCATTTTGCTGAATAGAGAGTGGAGTATACTCTCTGCTATGTGTTTGGCAGGTAAGGCAACCTGCCTCCCTCCTATGGAGAACTAGATGCTTTTAAATCTCTGCTTCCAATTGTCTCAACTTCTGTGTTTCCCTAATAGCTAGCTAGTACTAATATGAGTGATCACTGTGGTGTTAATAACAATGATACCACAATAGCAACAGAGAGTATGTCAGCATATATTATCTGCCAGGTATTATGCTAAGAGTTTTATGTATTTTAGCTCATGTACTTTTCCAAGAAGAAAGAGATAAAAATTCCTATGAGACAAATACACTACCGAGTTTAATGATGAAGAATCAAGCTCACAGAGGAAAGCAACTTGCCCAGCCAGAGTCATACACGTCTTACGTAGGAGAACCAAAATTTGAACTCTGGCATTCTGATTATAGAACCCAACATCTTATTTGGGTATGTGTGTGTGTAAATTCTACATCAATAAGAATAATTGTATCTACTTTTACATTTGAAAAAAATTTACCAGAACCAAGGGAAACTGCTAGAGATCTGTATGCAAGAGTATCTGAGGCACTACTATTTCCTATTCTTGATTTTAAGGTTATATGAAGTGAAGGAAATAAAGTGATGCAGTATCTCCCTCCCACCCCACATACACTCTCAATAGGAGACCCTCCTTTCTACTACAATGCCCTTGAATTAAGAGAATTGAGATGTTCCTTTCCTTTTTATTACTTTGAAAACACATTGTTTTTCATAACTGTTTACTGGGGCATAGATGAAATTATCAAAAAAGTTGCCAGAGTGGTGTTAGCAGATTGATGATCACTATTTATAACATATTTTTAAGTAAGCTCTCTGTCTTTGTAGATAATGTCTCCTATCTCAGTAATGGTGTGTGTGTGGGGGGGGTGCTTGTCTTTGTAGATGATAATCTCAGTTTGTGAGAAGTTTCTGCACTGTGTATAAAAGGCTGTTGATAAAGAAAGGATTGGTGTCTATGTGTGAATGTCAATCTGTTTTCAATCTTTAGGGCTGGACTTGGCATTTTCTACTTCTGTTTCACGAATAAAATGTAGTGGGAAGAAAGGAATACCAGGTAACAATCAGGTGCACCAGGTCTGCGGCTCCCAAACCTTCCAAGTCACTTAGCAGATTTGCTTTGTTTCATATTCTTCGTGGTGGAGTTTTTGTGCAGACATATATGGTATCAAATGCACACCGTGAAGATTCCTAAGAGGCAACACACATCAACCTCAGAGTCAAAGAGAACCCAAATGATGCTTAAGGAAGCCCCAGGGGCAGGGAGGCCGTCACCATTTCAGTATGGTGCAGACTGCAAGTGCCGTCTAGTTTGTTCTCTTGGCAACTCTTTTGCCCTCCTTAGCCCCATCAGCAAATTAATTCACTGCCAGGAAAGGATTTTAGAAACTAGAGCTGAAAAGCCCTCTAGGTCAAGTCTTCCATTCCTCTGTCAAGCCTGAAACAGCCTCCTACCCCACCCTCTGTGCCTTTTCTAGTTTTTCTTAACTTGAAATGTCTCAAACCTAAATTTCCCTGCTTACTATTATCCCATTACTTCTAGTTGCAATCCCTTTTGTCACATCAACTAATTCCCCTCTGTCCTTTGCAGACAATTATATCTTTAGTCCTTCCTTGGATTTCATGCTTTTATTTTCCCTCCTCCTAAGTCACACCCTCTGGCCATTCAGTCATTCTTTTTGACTTGCTCTGACCTCGACACATAGTGCATCTCTCTCACTGTGAGGTCCTCAGAGCCTGAATGGACCCTCCTGAGTGTGGGCAAGGCACTTTGTGAATTTACTGTGGCTAGAGATTGTTATAGAAATAATTCTTATTTAATTATTGGTAAAGTTTCACCTGTTCCCGGGATCATACTACTCTTAAATCAGCACTGTCCAATTGAAGCTAAGCATAGGCCACACATGTAATTTTAAATTTGCTAGTAGCCACATAGAAAAGCAAAAAGATTTATATGAAATTAATGTGATATATTTCACTTAATATATCAAAACTTTTCATTTCAATGTAATCAGTGTTAAACACTATTATGGCATATTTAAATCCTCTTTTTCTAAAAATTTTGGATGTCCTGTGTATTTTATGTTACAGGGCATCTCAATTCAGACACTACATATACATCAGAAATACAGTACTTAATCTGTTTTTAGATTTCATAAAATTTAAGGTTGAAGTAGATTTGGATACCAAGTTTTTCAAATATACATAAAGTTTCCCAGTAACTAAATTGAATAAAATGAAATGAAGTTACAATTCAATTTTCTCAGTTGCAGTAGCCACATTTTAAGTATTCAAATGCCTATCTCATGTATAATTTAGCTTCTATTTCCCCAAGGTGAATCTTACATTTGGACTCTTGATCAAATGAATTTTTTTTTTTGTAGAGGGGATTTTTCTTTTTTTTGCCCTTTGAATTTTGATGAGGTATCCACTTTATTGAGGTTTTTATAAGGAATTCTTACAAGATGCAGTGATGTGTTTTCCAAAAGCATTCACATTAAGTACTATGACATTTATATACCATCTTGAAAATATCTTAGAAATCAGAAATGGAAGGATATATAATATATGTAGACTTGAAAATAGTTGCCGGGCTATGTGTTCCTACTGAAATACAAAAGCTTTTTCTTTACTTTTTTCAAAGGAATGCCAAAGAAACTTGTAGAATAAATATACATTCAACACTCATTAAGGATAGAACACTTTACAAACTAGGAGTGGATGGGAGTTTCCTTGACTTGATAAAGAACCTTACAAAGAGCCCTCAGTCAACTTCATACTTAATGGTGACATACTGACTGCTTTTAATCCTAATATCAGGAACAAAATAAGGCTATTTGTTCTTGTCTCTTCTATTCAAATTCAACTAGAGCTCAGAGCAAAGATAATTTTAAAAGAAATGAAATAAAAGGCATTCAAGTTAGAGAAGAAGTGAAATGCTCTACATTTTCAGATGACAGGATCTTGTATTTAGAAAGTCCTAGTGGATTAAAAAGAAGAAATTAATAAGAATAAAAAAGCTCAACAATGCTGTAAAATACAAGATCACTATTCAATGGTCAACTGAATTTCAATACACTTGACAATGAATATTCTGAAAGTGATATTAGAGAAAATTCTTTTTATAATAGTAACTAAAAGAGTAAAATATTTAGGTAGAAATTTTTAAAAAAATCAAAACTTGGGTTGGGATTGTGGCTCATTGGTGGAGCACTTGCCTAACATGTGTGAGGCCTTGGGTTCCATCCTCAGCACCACATAAAGATAAATAAATAAAATAAAGGTATTGTGTCCATATACAACTAAAAGAATTTTTAAAAATTAAAAACTTGTGTCCTAATAACCATAAAATATTGTTGAAAGAAATCAAAGGAGATCTAAATAAATGGAAATATATCCCATGTTCATGGATTGGAATACTTAATATTATTAGGATGGCATATGATTGGTGTGATATCTTTCCTCACCCATCTAAGGGTCATAGCTGACATTTCTATAACAACAGACAAGTTAACAAGAGAAAATCATAGAAAACTCATTTAATTGATGTTTTATGTTACATATAAAACTTCAGAAATAAAGACCCAAAGAAACAGTATAAACTGTGTATTTCGATGCTTAGTTTCAATGAAGAATGGGAAGGCATGTGGAAATATGATTGGACAAAATAATATGCCCTAATTATAATAAACTGAGAGGGAACCCAATGAGGCCACTCTGTCCAAATTCCTCCAGGACTCTCTGTGTAGCATTTCTTTCTCCTGGGCATGGGGCAGGAACACTCTGGAATGAGAAAGAAGGGAGAAAGGAGAGAGGAAGCTCTATATTTTATGGCTTACTTTGGAGTAAAGGAGGTCTAGTTTTTATAACCTATCTTGGAGAAGATGAGTTCTGTTTTCTATGACTTGCTTCAAAGGAAGGTAAAGGGTGGAGACAGAAAGATGGGATAAGATCAAAAAGACTTTGCTTCTGAGGCTCTTCAGTTCAAAATACTCAGCACACTAAGTTGCCATACTTTGGAGTATGTTCTTGAACCCCAGCAATGACAATATTCCCTAAATTGATGTACAATGACTTAATCCCTATCAAAATTTGTCAGTATTTTTCTTTTCTTTTTTTTTTTTTACAGAAATTGACAAACTGATCCTAAAATTCATATGGAAATGAGAAGTATCCAAAATGGCTAAAACAAAACTGGACTCATACTTATTTACTTACTAGAAAGGTACAATAATCAGGTTATCATGTATGGTCCTAGCATAAAGATAGATGTACACATTAATGGAATATAATTGAGAGTCCAGAACAGAGCCCTACATTTATGAGTTTTGACAAGTGTGCCGAGACTATGAAATGGAGCAAGAATACTCTTTTCAACCAATGATGTTGGGGCAACTGGATATCCACATGCAGAACAATGATGTTAGCCAGGCACCATTGTGCACACCTGTAATCCCAGCAGCTTGGGAGGCTGAGGCAGGAGGATCTTGAGTTCAAAGCCAGCTTCAGCAAAAGTGAGGCACTAAGCAACTCAGTGAGACCTTGTCTCCAAATAAAATACAAAATAGAACTGAGGATGTGGTTCAGTGGTTGAGTGCCCCCGAGTTCAATCCTCAGTTACCCCCTGCACCCATGCAAATAAAACAAGAATGATGTTCAATACTACCACAAAAGTTAACTAAAAATGAATTACAGACATAAATGTAAGAGCTAAATCTATATAAAATGCATAAAATTTTTAGGAAAAAACAGTAGTAAATCTTCATGATCTTGGGTCAGGGAGAGCCTTCTTGGGTATGACTCCAGAAGCCCACATAACAACAGAAAAAAATAGACAAATTTCACTTCATAAAAATTCAAACTTTTGTGCTGCAAATGATACTACCAAGAAAGTGAGAAGATGACTCTTACAACACAGTTTTAATATGATAATTAATATAAGAACTCATATTATAAAAGAAAGGGAATTCTGACACTTGGGTGAAACTTGAAAATACTATTTTAAGTGAAATAATAGAATATGGGTTGAGATCCCCAATTACAAAACCTGAAATATGAAATGTTCTAAAATCTTAAACTTTTTGAGTATTACATTACTAGCCTACAGTAGAAAATTCTCTTTCTGACCTCATGGGACAGGTTGCAGTCAAAATGCAAGAACACTAAAAAAAATGTATAAAATTTCCAGTTATGTGAATAAGGTATATATGAAACACCAGTAGATTTCATATTTAGACTTGAGTCCCATCCCAAGATTTCTATCTATTTCATTATAAATATGAAAATATACTAAAATCAGAAAATATCTGAACTCTGAAATACTTCTGGTCCCAAATATTTTCAAAAATATTTCAACCTGTCTTAAAAACCCAATAATGAAAAATAATTCAATTTAAAAATGGATGAAAGTATGACAGTTACCCTCCAAAAATAAAGTACAACTGGCTAAAATTGCATGTAAAAAGATGGTCCAAATCACTAGCCTATCAGGGAAATGCAAGCAAAAACCATGAAACAATATCACTTCATACTCACTAGCATAGTTGGAGTAAAGAAACAAACTAACAAGAAACAGAACATACCAAGTATTAGCAAGAATGTAGAGAAATTAGTACCCTCATATATTGCTAGTGAGAATATGAAATGGTGCTACCACTTTCTAAAACAATTTGGCAGTTCCTTCTAAGCTTTATCATAGAGTTCCACATTTAGCAATATTCCTAAGAGAAATGAAACCTGTATCTGGAAAAAAATGTGAATTGACGAGTGGATAGTCAAAATATGGTATATTCTCAAACAATGTAATATTATTTGGCAATAAAAAGAAATAAGATTCTGAGACAAACTATAACCTGAGTGAACACTGAAAGCATTATGTTAAGTAAAAGAAATGACAAAGAACCACCTATAATATAATTATTGTTATGGTTTGCTTATGAAGTGTCCTACCCAAAGCTCATGTAGGCAATGCAAGAATGTTCAGAAGTAAAATGATTGGATTATGAGAGTTATAATCTGATGAGTGGATTAATCCATTTAATGAGTTAATAATTTGAATGGACTACTGGGTTGTAACTATAGGCAGGTGGAGGTGGCTGGAGGAAGTAAATCTCTGGGAGCATGACCTTGGGGATTATATTTTGTCTCTTTCTCCTCTTTTGTACTCTCTCATTGTCTCTCTCTGCTTTCTGGTTTCCATAAGCTAAGCTGATTTCTTCTGCCAAGCCCTTCCTCATGATCTTCTACCTTGTCTTGGGCCCAGAGCAATGGAGATGGTTGACCATGGGCTGAACCTCTGAAACCATAAGCCCAAAATAAACCTTTCCTCCTGTAAATTGTTCTTTCAGATATTCTTGTCATAGTGACAAAAAGCTGACTAACACAATTCTACTTATATAGATGTTCAGGTTAGGAGAATCTGTAGAGAGAGAAGGTAGGTAAGTGGTTGCCTAGAGCTGCGTGGTTGGGAGCTGTGGAGCCGGGGAAAGGAAGAATGACTTCTTTTTTTTTTTTTAAATATCTTTCTTTCTTTCTTTCTTTCTTTCTTTCTTTCTTTCTTTCTTTCTTTCTTTCTTTCTTTCTTTCTTTCTTTCTATGTGGTGCTGAGGATCGGGAAGAATGACTTCTTTTTTTTTTTTTTAAATATATTTATTTATTTATTTATTTATTTATTTATTTATTTATTTATTTATATGTGGTGCTGAGGATCGAACCCAGTGCCTCACACATGGGAGGCAAGTGCTGTCCCGCTGAGCTACAATCCCAGCCCAGGAAGAATGACTTCTAATGGATACAAAGTCTCATTTTGGAGTAATGGCAATGTTCCTAAAGTGATTGTGGTGAATATATATACTGTAAACTATTGAACTGAATACTTTAAACATATCAATTATACTTCATGTGAATTTTATTTCAATAAAGCTATAAAACAGTTTTTGTACACAAAGTAGAGCAAGTTAGACTTTTTCAATTCTACTCATTTGGAGAGCAAATGTTATAAAACTAAACATTTCCTCTGAAAAGCTGGACTTTGGGATAGGGTTAGGTATTTAAGAAAGGAAAAAGAGATTCCAAATAGGTTAAATAGCCAATGGAGAGGGCCACTTAGAGGAAGCTGGAGAAATTAGGAATTCAGGTACTTAAATGGTGGAAGGGAGAGGACTATAAAATGGATGTGAATGCCTGCAAGGAGCTCCTCAAGACTCTTGGATCTGCAGGAAATGAGAAAAGTGAACCCTATGCTTTGGAGGAGTTGCACCAGGCTTGTGGGGATGAGCTCATGAGAGAGAAGTAGAGCACTTCATGATTTCACAGTGATGAATTTCTCCTAGGTCCCCTCCATTTCTCAACCTGCTTCTAAATTCTATGGCCCCTTTCAAAGACATGGGCTGCTTTGGAAGTTGGTGTTTTGAGGAAATTCATGGATTGTGAAACTATTTCATCAGCAACACTTTGAGCACCCAGCTACAAACTACGGATGGATGTTGTGCAAACCTTTGGCAGAAATACGGACTTTCCTTACTTGTAGGCATATCTGTGGCTTTTTGATACTGTAAACAACTGACACAGCCATGGAAGAATAGTGTATCTGAAATTGTTTATACAAAAGAATTCCATCTGTCAGTGTTTAAAGTACACATGTGAATGAGCAAAATCTTCATAATGAGAGAACCAGCAAAAAATCTGGATATGCTGCAAATAATTGCTTCAATAGGGTTGACTGAGAGTTTTCCTCCTCTACTCAGAGCAGTTTGCTTAGAAATTATGCTCGATGGTGACTTTGTGGTGATTCAGTGTCCTTTAAATTCAAAGATGCAATGATTGGAAAGTCTGGGCTTGCATTCAGTGTTTCTGTATTCCAGGCTGTGTGGAGCTCTCCAAAGCTGGGGAAAAAATTGAATAAGGAAAGGGTTTTGCTTGAGGCAAGGTTGGATGCCAGCCAGTACAGAATTGCTGGCTGACCGGGGCACCAGAAGGAGATATCCTTTCCAAGAACACTGAAAAATTTTCATCATAAAAGGTACCGAGTCCATGGCATAAGGGAGCCTTGGTTTGTATGTTCTTTTATCTTTCTCATTGTTCCTCTTTGAGTAACATTTTATTAAGGATTTGTAGACCTAACCTCCTGTAGCTTAAGTACTTCATTTAGTTCACCAATAAACATGCGGGCAGAGAGAAAACACTAACATCCTAACTGTAGTGTTTGCATTGTGACTTGGTAATGTCATCTACATTTTTATTTTGACGAATGTATGCTGTTGCTGGATAGGAAATATAATTTCAAACTTCATTTGGTACTGTCTTAAACATTTTGGTATTCAATGAATCAAATACTAAGGATTTCAATTTTTAAAATTGAGAGGATGAATTAATAATTATAGTCAGGTTCATAATCATAATCATTTGCCCACAGGGAAAATTATCATCAAAGAAATAATCTTGCCTGAAAAGTGAAAATAGGGACAGGGCTCCCTTCAAAGAACTTCCACGATTACTTACCTCTGTACATCTTATCATATGCATCTGTGTCTACCCCTCCCTCCCTCCTTTCCTTCTCTCCCTTTCCTTCTTTTATCTCTTCTTTCCTTCCATCTGTTCTTCTCTTTCTCCCCCATTTATTTTCCTCTCCCTTTCTTTTTTTTCTCTTCCATTTTCTTTCATCCCCCCAACTTTTCTATAAGTGCTCTATGTGAGGAAATTTAAAAATCTCCCTTAATGATGTTTTCTAATCTTTAGAATCTCTGCCATCTGGGCATGTTGTACCGCATGTAATATCCATAAACTGCATTTTTTGACATATATTCTCTTATATTTCTTAAAGTTATTTGATTTTCATTGGTTCAAATCTTCCTTTTCCACCAATTTGCAATTTCAGTAGACAAAATTAGTGCTTAACTTAATGGCACTATTGATGTAGAAGAGATTTAAGCAGATCAACCTTATTCAGTTAAGTATTTTTCCTTGAAATAGCCTTTGAATTGACTGGATATTTAGAGTGCTTAATATTTTTGTTTTCTTCTCATTCCTCTTTCTGTCTTCTTTCTTCCTCTTATTACTGCTTCCTCTTTCCCCTTTTATTTTCTTTCTTTCCTATTCTTCTTCCCATTATTCTCACAGCACTTCCTTTTTTGTTTATATATTGAGTGCCTACCACGTGCTGGTGCTTTGAGTTCAGAGACAAACCCAACCAAAGCTAGTCCAGAAATTCCCAGTCTGAAGGGTTAGACGTCCAACAACATCTGTGACTAAAATTGCACACACTGCTATAAGATTCATGGGGGCACTTTATTCAACAAGGGTCAGGGAAGGCATCTAAGGGGTGGGGACATTTGAAGTGAGACAGACAGGAAGAACAGGTGTTGGCTAGGTCAATGAGGTTGGGAAGGGAGTTCCTGGCAAAAAGCACAGAACCTTCCAAAGCCCATGGCTTCCTCAGGTAATTACCAGGATCAGCAGATGCTAGGAGGATGGACAGTGTCAGGTATTATAGGAAATGGGCAAGAGATTTGAACAACATACTAGAGAATCAAATGATACCTCTACATTAAAGGTAAATCAGTGTGAATTTTGTATAGGGAGGTGATATAATCAGGCTGTGTGACAAAATATATATTATATGTAAGATCCCCTGATAAGAAGCACATAGATTGCATTTAATTGTCCCAATAATGCTGTGAATTGGATTTTATCATCTCTGTATTCAGATGAAGAAACTAAGGTTCAGAGGTCTTGGTCATGTGTTTTCATCTCTCATCTGCCAAGTGTAAGATTTGGAACGAGAACCTAGATTTTGTGGCTTTTGAATTCATTTTAATACATTTTGTCAAGCCCACTTGAGGAAATACTGTAAATATTTTTTAAACTCCATTTTTACTAGGAAATTATTTTCTTTTTGAAAACATTTTCATATCCTGTCATTTGGAAGAAGAAAGATGAAGCAAAGGTTTGGTATAGAATGAACCAAGATTCTTAGCATTTTTAATGGAAATAAGATAATTAAATCTCATTTATGAAATATTCTTTTTCCTCCAAGAACAAACCAGACCAAATTTACAATGCTTTTTTTTCATCCTTTTAGCCTTCAATTTTATTAATCATCTATCTATATTCTTGGTATGTAGATGGAGGATTTTGTTTTAATTATTTTAAAATTGGAGACATTGAGGCAAGCAAGAAATCATGTGTTTATATATACACACATATATATATGTGTGTGTGTATATATCTATATCTATATATATCAGAGCACAGAATGTAAAGAGCTTGAATTGGAAATTCTTCTGATGAAGTAAAATTATCTATCATCTATCCACAATTGTATTTATCTACTAGCATTGCTATAATGAATTATCATAGACTGGGTGGCTTACAAACAGAAATTTATTTTCTCCACAGTTCTGGAGACTGGCAGTGCAAAATCAAGGTATAGGTGGTCTGGTTTCTCTTGAGGTCTCTATTCTTGTCTTACAGATGGCAATCTTCTTACTGTGTCCTCACACAGTCTTTCCTTTGTGTGTGCACATCCCTACTGTCTCTTCTTTTTATAAGTACACCAATCCTACTGGATGAGGGGCCCACTTTTAGGACCTCATTTAACATTTTTGATTTCTTTAAAAGTTCTGACAGTCACATTGGAAGTTAAGGCTCTAGCATATAAATTTGAAGGAAATTAATTCAGTTCATAACATATATATCTTCAACCCCAAACTCCAATTCCATGATGTAGCCTGGTAGTTAGCATTAAAAGAGATGTAATTTTAGTCAAGATAAAATTAATTCTTATAATGCTGCATGGATTATTCAAAGCCTTTCATGTTATGGGTTTAGCAAAACAAAATGTATTATATGAAATCAAAATCTCCATATTGAGAGAAGCCTTAAATGTACCTAATTCATCTCTTTTATTTTGCAGAAAAGACAACTGAGACCTAGAGGTTTTAAGCGACTTGTCCCAAATCACAAATTGTTCATGGAAGAATTAAGACTGACACATGGGTCTGGTGATCACAGCTAAGGCCAGGTTAATGGTTGAAAACAGCTTTGAATTTTTGTAAAATAAGCCTTAACACTATCTATAATTCAGAACCTTTCAAGGAATAGTGTTTGTAAGTGTTTATAATAGTGTTTATAAGTCACTTCTGTCCAAATAAAGGGGAAAAGGCTGAGTAGAAGAAAGGAAATAAGAAGGAAAGATGACACAGTCTCAACTAGCATAACAAAAATGTCTGGCTTCCTTGATTGGCTAAAGCTGAGCACTTGGCTTTCTCATAGTTCTTCCCCAGCACACACTGCCTGGGTGGGACTGGCCAAGTAGTACCTGGGAACCATTCACAATTCCTCTCCCTTTCTCTCTATGAAAGTCTCCATTGCATCACCTACCAATTTTACCTCCCCAAATTGTTCCATAATCTCTCCTCTCCACGCCAATCCTATTATCACATAAATTCAGATCTTTACTATCTTTCACATAGGTTCTTCTAATAGTATCTTCATTATTTGCATGTCTTATTCTTCTTAAATCTATTCTTTACTCCTTTTCATAAAAGCTATCATTACCTATAACAGTTTCCCAATCTTCTCTGAATTACTTGCCACATTAAAATAATATTTAATCATTTGATTCTCCTTTGTGTTTTATTTTTGTTTTTATTATATGTATGTGTTGTGTAAAAAGCAAGCTATTTTTTGGTGAAATATTATTTTAGATTGTTTTATCAATTTTATTTTGAATTCAGTCTCAATAATATTCATAATTTGTAGACTTATTTTGCCTGTTCCCCATTTAACAAATGATACATATGGTTTAATATTCTTTCAACAAATTACACAGTTAAAGACATGATATAAGATAAATGCACTGAACATTTCATTATATTTGGGTATCAAGACAAACAGGAAAATGTCAGTTGAAATTTAATTGCTTGATGGCATTGAAAGTAGACAAAAATGTTTTTTTTGAGCTGATGTTTATAATTATTGCTTTAGTGCTTTAAAATATTAACTATTTGATTTTATGATTTTCCTATGTTCTAGTTTTAAATATGAGAGAAAATTTGAGATTGCTATTTACCAGTGCCTCTGCACAAATAACACATGTCCAATATGGTTACTCTTGATTGCTACTAAAAGAAAGATCAATTAGGTAATACTTATTGCTAAAATTTTTGTAACTGGATCTTTGAAGTGCTGGAGGATTTCTTTGTCTAAGAATTGGGATGAAGTGATGCTTTGTGAATGTGATGAAGATGTTATTGAGGTGAATGGAAGACTCACTTTCGTGCTCCTTGTTACGGTTACAATTTCAACATCAGTGCTCTTTATGCTTTTGAGCTATAACTAAAAATCATTTATGAATATATGATCTTTAATGAATATATTTATGAATATATTAGTTACATATACTCATTCTTGTCACATATTCATATAAATTATAAATATCTTATTAAAACAAATGAAAAATTGGAAGCAGTTAAATCTTCCCATAATATCAGAAGTAGATGAATAATAATGACTGATATTTTCTAGTGTTTTCATGGAATAGCTAAATTACTAATCACAATACCACCTCCCCCCCAAACTCCCTGTAATTCTTAGCATTTTGTAAACTAGAAAATAGAGACTCAGAGATGTTGGGTGACTTTCCTGAAGTCACATGCCTCCTAAGTGGTGGAGATGCATTTCCAGTTTGATACCAGAATCAACATTTTTGTAACTAATTTGCTTTGTTGCCACTATGCTGACTTACTTATTATGTACAGAACTTAGAGGCGCATGATGGACTCAATTTAAAAGAAAATAAAACCATTTTGTTCTTTGATTAAAAACTGAAACAAAATTGGAAGAGAAAATTAATACAAAAGCACTCCTTGAACATTCTTGTGTATCCCAGGTTCTTGGCTTTGCTCATGTGCCTTCTTCACGACTTTGCTCATGTGCCTTCTTCACGACTTTGCTCATGTGCCTTCTTCAGAGGTGTGCTCTCTGTTCCTCTTGGCTAACTGAGTCATTCATTAAGACCATTTAAGGCAAGCTCTTCTAGGTCTTTCAGCCTTCTCTTTCTTCTGCTCTTATCTGGGTTAGATGGCCTTTCTCTGTGCTGTAGAGCACCATTTTCTTATCTGTGGTGGATTTCCAGTAGTCAGTCGGACCCCCTCCCTCACCTCCAAGTCCAGGAACTGTATTTCCCGGAGTCACCTCCCCTGTGTAGCTCCAGATTTAATTTTATCAAGGAGAGGAATTCACATGAGGTTTGGGAATGCAGGCAAAGTGGAAGTCACTCTTCTCAACAGGGTGTGGGGTCACACAAAGCTCTCTTCCAGACATATGCTCTTGCTTTATGGTTTGTGGACTTTGCTCATTTCTTTGCAGCCTTCCAGGAAAGATCCAGCTCCTTTGCCTACCCCCAACCTCCAGTGCTCAGGCTAAAATCTTCGTTGTCAATTTTGGGACCTTCAGTAGCAGCTTTCCCAATAAGCATGTGGTCCCTCAATTGTATATGAAATTGTTTATACTTGGAATATGTAGTAGCTTCAGTCTTTTGAACAAACCTGGCTGATACACCCATCTTTGTCATTTTCCTATCCCACTGAATTGAAATGATCTATAACCCAAAGTGACTTGTCTACCCTACCAGATATACTTTAAAACCCAGATCATCATTTGATACCAAATATCTGGTGTGGTGTATAGTAGAGATGCAACAAATGCTTGAATTATGAAGACACTTAGCTTCTCAAAATTCTAACTACTTTAGGAAGGACAAGTTCCACATTTAGGAGATCACTTGTGGGTTAAGTTTTGCTAATGGTGGTCACTTGCAGGAATAAGATACAGAAGGAGGGAGAGGAAAACAAGAGAGGGAAAAGAAAGGGCACAGGAGGGGACAGTCAGAGGGAGAGACTGAGGGAAGTGGTAGAGGGGAACAGAACAGGAATCAGAAGGAGTCTGAGTGGTAGTGTGCCTCAGTTATTGACTCTGGCGTAGACCTGGAGTAACCCACCTGGAGTGGTGTAGCCTTCCTCACCACAGTCTTCTCCCAGAAGAAGTAGGTTTTCCACCTTCCAGATTTCTGCCAGTGCCACTAGCCAATCCCAGGGCTGTATCTAAACACCAAGGCTAACCAAGCCCCAGTACAGCACAGAGCTCCTTGCCTTCTAGGGGACAACCAGACTCAGAGCCCTGAAGGGAAGCCCATCTAGTTGTAAGACACCCATTCAAATGTCCTCAGAAGGGTAGGAGATGATAGAGGTCAAAGATAGACTGGATTCCATTTCTAAATGTTCTTTAATCTCAGGCTGACAAAGTCAAGGATTATTTTCTTTTTCCTCACCTGTTTAGTAGTAAGGACATTGTTACTGGAACTAGAGAGGTTAAAATGTTTCAAAAAACTATCATTAACTATATTAGAGGATTTTCTCAAGGAACATTTCAGCTATTATTTTCAGATTTAAAATTTTCGTGACCAACTATCACTGAAAAAGGATGTTTTTAAAATGAACTATGGTCTTTTTATAGAGCTTTGCTTGTGTTTGTGTGTGTATGTGTGTGTGTGTGCGCATGCGTGTGCATATGTGCTCACGTGTGCACACTAGGAATCAAACCAAGGCCTCCTACATGCTAGGCAAGAGTTCTACTCCTGAGCTACAACCCCAGCCCTGAACTGTGTTCTTTTAAAATTTTCATTGTTTGTGTAAACTTCTCAATGCTTAGTCAAAATGTTTTCCAATCATGATGAAAAAGAACCAGAAAATGTTTTCCCCCATTTGCAAAATATACAGGGCTCCTGTATTCTTTTAAAGTAGGAAGTGGCCTTCCCCATCTTTTGCTGCCTTTTAAGAAATCAACTTATAAACAGAGAGCAAGTTTGAAATCCTTGAAAAGATTAGGATATATTTAATTTCCATACAGGAAAAAGAAATGGTTTGTAGAAATATAGATTTACTTAACAATTTTCTTTAAATTCAAGGAGCACGTGTGGCTTTCATTGATTCATTAGGAATAGATCATTTTAGTAAAGATTTTTCAGTGAAATTCCTTTCATATGAAAAACAATAAAGTTGCTTTAAAATAATAAATTTGTTTACACTTTGACAGGCTTTGGATGGTTTAAGGGATTGCATACAGGAAGTTTTTCTGCATTTATGGCTCACTTTCTAAAAGAAGTATACACTTAATTCTTTAAATTAAAGTTATTTTTAAATAGCAGGTAACAGTGAGAACCAAAAGGAAAAATAAGGTATTAAAGAGGTTAATCAGGAGTGAGGAAAATTGTGATGTGTGTGTGTGTGTGTGTGTGTGTGTGTAGTGGATGGGGTTGAATAAATGGAATGTTTATAGTTTTTATTTAAAACTTATTTTCTGCTCTGGTGTTTCTGACATGTTCACAAATATGAATTCAACATTAAAAAAAAATCAAGCAATTAAAAAAAACAATCCCCTAACATAGATGACAGGGTCCCCATTAGGGAAGCCCAGAAGATTCTGACTGGATTGGCCAGCCCAGGGCCTGGAGCTATTTCTTCTTCCTTCCACAGGAACCTGGGCACCAGGAGCAGGCAGACGCTTTTAGGCTGGCAGACATTGTCCAATGCTGCATGGGAAGGGAGGTGTAGCTGCAGGAACTAAATGAAAGAAACCAGAGCTTTCTGGTGATGAGTGATGAACTCTCAGGGATGGATGGTCTTGGAGGGACGGTGGGGGCAGGGGGCAGTCATGCTCGGTTAAGAGGAGGGACAAGGTGAACTTTCCAATACTCAGCGTGAGCTGTCAGTCCCTTCCACAGCAGACAGCTGTGCTTAGGCCTCTCTCCCTGCCCTTCCAGGAGCGCTGGGCAACAGCTTCCCTTTTTCTGGTGAGGACCCTCCCTAGCACACTCATCAGAAAAACACAGCAGTGGTGCATTACATCAGCACAGGGTGGGGCCTGGAGAACAAAACAGCCCCTCAAGCTTTGAGTGGGAATGATTCAACTCCATTCAGGAATGGGTCAAGGGGGAAAACCCACAGTTCCAACCTAATAATTTTTGCTTCTTGTTTACAAAGATTTTGAAATGTGAGTGAAGTAGAGAATCAGAGCCACTAGGCTTTAGAGGTGCCCCTTGTGAGGATGCCTTTGATATTCCTTTGGATTACTTTTTGCTTTTATACACTCATTTTTTTAAAACTACTTTAGTTCTTAATAGTCCTTGTCATGATGCAAAAAGGGCCAGACTCCAGCTGTTCTTCCCAAACCTCTGGGAGAGGCCTGGTTACATCTCGTTCTCGTAAATCTTGAATCCAGTTCTAGCAAGTCTTTAAGCCTGACCCTGACATGCCCAGGCAATGGATGATTAGAAACAGGAGAGGTGGAAAAGTCCAGTGCCAAGCTGTGTCCACTTAAAGAATACATCATCTGGAAACGGCTGTTTCAACACGTGGGGCCGAGTGGCACATGTCCGTCCAAATGTAGCAACAAGTTCGGAGATGTACAATCTTACTTTTACATTTTTATATGACTTCACCAAAAATACCAAAGTTATAGAAAGGTTACATATTTGCTGAAAATATCTGAGTCCAATAAAAGAGGCTAGGCATAAGAGTGTATTTTTACCTGCTATGTTTTGTTATAGAGATATGTTAATAAATATGAAATAAATTGATTACCTATATACCTATCATCATATTATGTGTTTACAAGCATCAATTAGTCAAATGCATTAATGTTAAATCTTAATGGTATCACTTATTTAATATTTAGTAAAATTAAGAATTTAAAAACTAGACACTTACCAAGATCCTTGGGTGTGGCTCCATGACTAGTTCTGGTTAATACACTTTGAATGAAATGATGTATGTCACTTCCTGGCTGAAGTAGTTAAGAGCCCTTACTTAATCCTCCTGCTCTCTCTCCCCTCTTTACACTAACTAGAGAGCCCATGTGTTGAAATGGTAGAACCACCTGATAGAAACAGGTGGGATCCCTTAACCACCCTAGGAAGAAAAATTGTTTTGAAGAGCCCTTTGAAATCTAAAATGAACTTTGTGTGAGTGAGAAATGAATTTTCATATATAAGCCATTGGAAGTTCTACTTCTGTCTGTTACTGCAGTACTATGGTCTGAATGTGTCCCCCCAAATGTCATGTGGTAAAAACTTAATCCCCATGTTCATAAATTAACAGTATTCGAAGGTGGTGCCCTTGGAAGGTAATGAGAATGTGATGAAGTCATGAGGTTGAGGCCCTAGGATGGCATTAATAACTTTATGAGGAGAAGGAAAGAGACTTGAACTAGTCCTTTTCACCATGTGATATCTTCTACCATGTTATAATGCAGAAAGAAGGTCCTTACCAGATGCTGAACAGATGCCTGCTCTATGCTTTTGGAATTCCCAGCTTTCAGAACCATGAGCCATATAAATTTCTATTCTTTATAAATTACCCAGTCTCAGGTATTTTGTTATGGCAACAGAAAATGAAGCATTAGCTAATATATCCGTCACCATCATCTCTCTACTGAAGATGAAAAGCTGTGCAAGAAAAAGGAATGAAGTAACTATGTACTTATAGGCATCACATCTTCATATAAGCAAATAAAGACTGTGCCATTAGTAAAGGCAACACTGGGAAGAGGCCATAATAAAAAGTAATTCCCATCTCAGTATTTCTTATGTGGTAGAGAAATTGAGTATCGAAACATTTTAATGATGAGTTTTTAAAGCATTAGTCAGAAGTTGTTGAGAGGCGAATTGGTATAACATTTTGGGAAGGCCATTTGGCAACATATATGAATAATTACAAAGATCCTCTAGTGCAGTAATTTCACTTCTAGAAATTGATATTTCAGAAATAATTGGATAAATATGAAAATGTGTGTGTTCAAAGGTATTTCTTACAAAGTTAGTGGGAAATTATATGTATCCAACGAAAGGGAATTGTTCCAACAACAAACAAATCACTTCGTTTCTACCTTAGAATGTTATGCAGATTTAATAATGAAGGAACAGGCTTATGTATATTGGCATGGAGTGATAGCTACTTTGATAGGCAGCTTTTCAGATGGTCTCCAATGATCCCTGCCTCTGATCATACCTTGTACTTGAGTACGGGCTAGACCCAGTGAATTGCTCTCAGTGAATAGACCAGGCAAAGGTATTGTGATGACATTTTGGGCATTAGGTTTCAAAAAGATGGTTTCTGTCTTGCTTTTCCTCTTTTGCTTGCTCTTAGGGAAACCAGCTGCCAGCTTGTGAACTACCTTGTGGAGAAGACAGCATGTCTGTCACTTTATCTGGCACATAATAGATCTTCAAAAGATATTTTAGTTCACGTATCCACCACATATTTAGGCACACGTATAGGCCAGGCCTCATGCTCGCTCCTCAGGTGCGGTGTTGAGCTAATTGACAGTCTCTTTCCTCATAACGTGTATAGTCTAGGGAGGGAGACCTAAATAAGAGGCCAATGAAGGGGAGCTTTGTGAGGGAGTTTTGACATCTTAGAGGGACCTTAGAGTGTTTTGGGGAAAAGAACAATGGTGGAGGGAGCAAGAGGAATACAGTGAGAGGAGGGGCTGGAGATGTGGGTGGAGGCCACATAAAGATTCTCAATTTTGTCCTAAGTGCCATGTGCAGCCACAGAAAAAAGTTTTGAGGGCTGAGGTTGTGGCTCAGTGGCAGAGCACTTGCCTGGCAATTGTGAGGCACTGGGTTCGATCCTCAGCACCACATAAAAATAAATAAACAAAATAAAAACACTGTGTCCATGTATAACTAAAAAAATATTTTAAAAAGTTTTGACTAGGCAAGAGACTATTTTATTTTGAAAATATTTTTTCTAATTGCTTTGTGGAGAATAAGTTGGCATTGGAAAAGAATGAAAGTAGAAAGACTGGTAATGGTGTGATTACACTGGTTCAGATAAAAGAGGTGGCAGATTTGGTATACATTGTGGAGACTGTATCAGTAGAGTTGATGATAGATTAGACATAAGAGTTGAAGGAAGGAAGTGTCAAGGATGATACCTGTTAAGTGCCGTTCCCTGAGCTGTGGGAAATTGGAGAAGAGGCTTCTGTATGAGAAAAGATGCAAGTGTTAACTCTGTGTGTGTGTGTGTTGCTGGGGATTAAACCCAGAACCTTGAGCATCCTAGGCAAGTGCTCTACCACTGAGCTACACCCCCAGCCAGAAGAGTTACCTTTGAGATGCTGTAAAAATATTCAAGAAGAGTTGTCAATTAAGTAGTCAGTGGGTCTAGAATGCAAAAATAGCACTGGGCTAGGAATAATAATTGGTAATGATTAGGCTATTGATGGTATTTAAGTCCATGGGAAAATGAAGAGGGAGAATAATGTGAGAAGCCACTGCTGAAGGCTTGAGATAATATATAGAAATATACTTAGTACTATGTCTGATACAGAAGAAGTATTTGATGAAAGTAAATGATCATTACTGTTGTTTTTGTTGTTAACAGACAGATAAAACCAGGACAGCATGATGGTGTCACAGAGGTCAAGCCAAGGGTATGTTGAGAAGGAAGTAGTCAAATGCCACAGCATCATGCACTAGACATGTCTCTAGAGAAACATTTAACCGTTCATGGAGTGATAGACCTATAGGGTTTAGCTCTCCCTGTTTCAGAGTGTATAGCATTATTCCTGACTCATTGGCTGCCATTAAACCACTAACAGACCTTTATCATTTGGACCAGGTTTAAAGAGGCCATCAGAGGCCATGTGTATGTATTTTCAGCTATAACTGAACCAACAAAGCAAAAAAATCTCTATAGTAATACTGCAGTGAGTTTGTTCTTTTTGTGTTCAGGACACAGTGGGGTCTAAATATAGATGGACAAGGGCTACCGACATGGTATGATCAGAGAGTGTCAGAGAGACTTCCTCATCTTCTGATTCTCCTCTGATTAGGGCAGATAAGGAAGAAGGAAGAAATCAAAGAGCGTCTGGAGAATGGGCTGGTAATGCTTGACTAATTACAATGAATCCTTACTGTGGAAGGCCTGAGGAAACTAAGAAGCACAGACCAAGACACTAGAAACTGTGTGTGTGTATGATTGAAAGAGACAGACAGACAGACAGACAGACGAGACAGAGACTACTTCCCAGATGGCTACTTATGAATGATGAGTGAGCAAAGACAGTGTAGCATGGGAAAGTGCTATCATTTGGGATGGTTTTAATGTGTCCCCCAAAAGTGTAACAATGCAGGACGCTGTCCTTGGAAGCGATTAAAATTCTTGTGAAAGTGAGCTGTTATCTGCCCCTCTCTGCTTTCTGGTTTCCCATCTCACTACGTTATCTGTCCCTCTTACATGAGCTCCGGCTCTTATGATACCATCTGCCATGAAGTGACACAGTCAAAGGGGCCCTCACAAGAGCCAACACTATGTTGCTTGGACTTTGAGTCCCTAAATCTGTGGGTAAATAAATCTTTTTTTCTTTTCTTTTCTTTCTTCTTCATTTTTTTTAAAGGACCCAGCCTCTGGTATTTCATTATGGCAATCAGAAGCTGGCTAATATAGAAGGCAACGACTGGACGGAAGAGGAGAAGTGGCTGCTTGACTTTCCTAAAAGGTGGCACAAACTTAGGCAGTCAGTACTTTTGTAAGGTGGCTCAATCTTAGGCAATCACTTTTGCAGTTGGTGGCCCAAGATATCTAGGAAGTTCAGGATTCTCCCAGCTATGAGGAAGGTACACTATCTTACACAGGATCTTATCATAGACTACTTCCCTAGCACAAAGTGAGACTGGGGCTTCTTGGATGCTATATATTGTACAGGTGGCCTCATTTTAAGAAACTTCAATAAGTGAAAACAACTGAAATTCTCAATTCTTGAAACAATACCCTGAATTGGAGTCTAACTTAGGGCAAAGATTGTGTCTTTTTTTTTTTTTTTCCATATATTTCACTTACAAGGCTCTCCATAAATCCACACTGTTTATCTACTAAATAATTCAACTCAGGGCCCTTGCAAATAATGTGCTCCCCCAGCACTCTAAAGATAATTTTCAAATATTTCCTGGCAGCTCTTTAGGGGTGTATCTATTCTGTAGTCAGAAATACATCTGTAGATAATTTTAGTTCAAGTACAAATATAACCAAACAGAATCAAACTTGTGCATTTATAATGGCTTATCATGAGATTGCTCAGTCTGGCAATTTTCATTTAATAGGCAAATATGTCCTTTATAATCAGGAATAATTTTGTTCCTAGGTACGTAAGAGGGGAAAATGGTAGAGACTGAATATTTCTAATATGAGTTAACTTTTCCAAGCCAATAGTTATAACCTTTTAAGAGTTCTCTTGATATTTAGAAGAATAAGTTTTGGGGATCCCAGGACCTGTTCAGAAGAGAAAATAATTCTCAATTCAAAGACCTTTTTTTTTTTTTATTCCAGGTGGCTGAATTCCTCTCTGTCCTTCTCTCCTGTTCCCATAGAACAGAGGTGATGCATCTGGCCACTGTGATCCTCAGCCCCTGGGAGAGGCCCCGGGCTTGTGGTAGTCTGTGCTGGCCCACTGTCCTCCAGGCCTAGGTCCTGATACCCACACTGCTCAAGAAACTCCACAGGATCAACAGTAGGCTCCCCTTTTCATGTCTGAAGAAGAAATACTTTTTTCTCTAGAGGCAACTTTATTTTGTGTAATTAGCCCAAATTTAGGAGGTCCTTTCTCAAAAAAAATTTGTTTTACTTATTTTTTATTCCTTTTCAAAATCTAAATTTTAACATCTGCTACTGTTGGGTTTATGGCTGGGTCCACAGACACAATCTCTCTTTTGGCATTTCTGCTGAATTCCAAGGAGCTAAGATGTTTCAGGGGAGGGAGGGAGGGGAGGACTGAAGAATCCTTTCCTATAAGAAGCCCGACTTATTAGCTTTTTGGTGTTTTAACTTCTCTTAGTGTGTATTTCTTGTACCATTGCTTAGTACATTATGACCACAAATATGCCTCTTCCTGCTGGAGTGCTGTTAGCATGTTCCCAGAGAGCCGAGTTGTTTGAAGTGAATACGTTCATTCCTCAAGCCATGCTAAGACCAGATTTTTATGCACTTATACCTGTGTGGCCACCCAGACTGTAAGTGTCTTGGAACTTTGGGGCTCATAATTCAAGGAAACCACTTGTATGCACAAATGAGAAATACATCCCTGGTTTGTGCATCACTGAGGACTCTGCTGTGAGGAAATGGCAGCCACAGGTCGCAGAAGGAACAAGAAAACCACAGCTTTGCCTGCAAAATTGGCTGCTTGAAGCAAAGTGTGCTAGCACTTTTGGACAGGTTATATGCTCAAATTTGCTAAATCATTTATAGGAATCTCTTTTAAAAACAGAAATCTTTCCTTAAGCTTCTGTGTTCTAGACACATCTCTATTTAAACTCTTAGGCTGTATTATTATGGTGAAGTGCAGGTGCAAGCATGGAAAAGCAAACATTTGAGAAAACCCACAGCCTTCATAGAGCAGGAGAGCTCAGTTTTCAATTATCTAATGCTTTCCAATGGGTGAGCGAAGAGCTTGAAGAATTGCATCCTCTTTAGGACAATGAGATGGCAAAACAGTGAATAATTTTGATTTGTTAAAACAAGTAATGAAAAATTATTTCACCAATCCTTTTTAGGTCCCAAGGATCATGGAAGTCCTTTCTAATGGACTATTTCTCTGGAGCATGGGTATCAGGTATCCATCCACAAAAGGCCAACAGAAAGGTACTAAAATCCAGCTAAGTAAATACAAAGAACTGATCAAATCTGCAGGTAGAAGCAGGTGAAAAGTCAAGTCCAGAGGAGGTTGCCTTGGCAAAAAGAGGAGATAGACTGAAGCAAGTAGGAGTGCTGGTGTTGGAGAGTTGAATGCTGGTACTCCAGTGGAGATGGTTTTCTTTTTTTCTTTGCTTGCTTTTATGCTTCCTGCTAGATGTAGATGGACCTGAATTTGTAGGTGCCAATTCCTGGCTGAAAGAAGATATCTGTGGATAATAATGATGATGACAGGGACAACAGCAAGTGCTCACACGATGACCACTATGATTCTTATTCTAATAACTCCACATAGTTTAATGCATTTGTCCTCCCAGTGACTTGATGACATATATATTGGTGTTATTTCCATTGCACAGAAGTAGAAAATGTGATAGAAACCTTCCAGAATTTGCCCAGGCACATTAAATGGTGGAGGTAGGATTTGAACCCAGGTCATCTGTCTCCAGAGTTTATACTCATAACTATTTCTTGGTATATATTGTCCAACGTAACTTGGCTTGCCTAATAAGTGCTTTTTCTGATGAACCCACTCTGCAAGTCAACTTGGAAGCATAACACTTCAAAATACCAATGTTCTTTCAGCAAATATCTCCAGCAGCTGGGAAAATATGAAAATAGTCAGCTGCTATGATTTGATATATGAATTGATTCCATTCTTATTTGCCTCAAGAATGTTCTTTAAACACTTCTTTAGCATTCTCTTTAAGCATGTACTTAAGGCTGAGTAGGAAAAAGAGATCTCTGGGAATCTCTTCAGACATTTGAGTCTGATGTGTTAGCTCTTAAGAGTTGATGGCATGACCATTATAATAAAAATGATTATCCCTTACTGAGTAATGACTCTACTCATAAGTACTCTACTAGCATTTTACCTGTATCATCTTCTTAATCTTTGATCTGACTGATAAGATGGGTATTATAACCCCAGTGGAGATAAGGAAATTGAGGCACAGAGAGATAAATAATTTGCTTGCTCAGTGTCTATAAATAAGAAAGTAGCAAACTTTGAATTTGAACTTGGGTTAGGAAGATTCCAAAGCTCTTGCTCTTAACTAGTGCAATAGACATGTTAGCACTTAATGGCATTTGTCTGGATGAGAAGATGAAGGGCTTTATGAGGACCTTGTAGAGTATCAACTTGGCTAGGCTGAACTACACGTCCCAGAATTCACATTCTTACATATGTCTGGTGATAGGGGGACCATGGAGAAAATTCTTGGGAGATTTGGAGGCCAGACAGGAAACAAGAGGCATCTTATAGTGCACACATGGTTGTTGATCTTCTGAGTCATCTTGTGATTGGTGTAAAGCAGCAACTGAGTCTACAATTGCACAATTTCCCCTGGATTCTCCTTCCATCTGTCTGACTCCTGGGCCAGGTGTGTGTTCAATTCTGTGACAAAAGGCCCTAACTTTTGTCCAGCACCAAGACCAGTCTCACGTTTTATTTTACCCTTATGCAGTTCTAGCTTATGCCAGTGGTTTTCCGCCCATGCTTGATAATCTTCCTGTCCATCTTCTCTTCCTGATGACCGGCCCCACAGACATCAACACAAGCATCAGATGTGCAGACAGCAGCCTTACAGAGTGTTCATTTAGCTCCCACAAGATAATTCCCTGCAACCAATCCCATCTAGTTCTGCTTCCCTGGTGGAACTCCACTGGCATATCCTTCCAAAGATCATTTCTACCATCTCTACATAGTCCATGCCCCAGCATAAACACCACTACTTATGCAACTATGCTCGATTTTCTATAAAGATATTTCATTTGATTCTTGCCTATCAGATAAACAAGGTAGGAAACTCTTGTCCCATTGTACAGAATACAGGTCTTATAAGATTTGACGACTTGCTTGCAGATGGCTCAGAATTAGGACTCAGACTATTGGATTTCAGTTATGTGTCCTCAATTTATTCTGAGATTCAATATCATGACTTTCCAAACTCATGCACATACAAGTGGGTGTTGAATCTCTTTGCCAAGGTCAACCTGAGTGTGTAGTTTGAGATGAAATTGCTCAGTGAAATTATAATGGAGCTCGATTTGGCATTTCCTTCTCTTTGTGTTTGAAAATAACCTGCTGATGAAAAAAGATTTTTTTTTCTTTGTATCTATTTCAGGGATCACCCATACAGTTCACATTCTTTTGTCTTTCATAGTCAAATATGTTAACCTGTCTGGGATCTGGGAGCCTCAAAATGTGTTCTTTTCTACTGACCAGTCACTTTGGAAGGAAACAGACCAATGTGAAGAAAGTCAAGATAAAGCCTTTTGGTGGCTTATAAAGTAGAACTGGTATGTTTGCATCACAATGACATGATCAAAACATAGCTCTAAAGGACATTAATCTCTTGCCTGTCTACAGAGAAAATTGTGTATGTTTGTATGTGTTTTCATTCTTTAAAACAGATCTTTCTTCAAATATACTTTGAAATGACTCAGGGCACTGATAAACCATAAATACCACTCACCTCACCAGGATATATGAGACCAGAGATGGTAACTAGCACCTTGTGCTAAACAGTAAGTACTCAACAAAAGACAAAAAAGAAAAGAAAAGGTTTCTAATTAAATTAAATAACTAACAAGCTATAACATTTCACAGCTTGCCTTTTGATTTTGGAGAGTCATATCTTAATTACAACAATAATGATGATAATTGATGATAATGAAGACAATAAACACTTAAATAGCAATTACTATGTACCATGAACAGTGTCAAGCACTTTTCATGTAATAGCTCATTAATCGTCAAGAAAAAATTACAAGTGATATTGCCACCCCAAATGAGAAAATCAAGGCAGAGAGTTTGACTTACCCAAGATCACTTGGCAAGTTAGCAGAGATGTGAAGTCTGAGTCCAGGAGTCTGGGTCTAGAGACTGTTCCACTACACTTATGCTTTCCTGTGATTGTGGCTCCTAACTGATTTATATTATAAACCCAGTTTAAGCAGTGAATATGTTGATAGCTATCATCAGTTGGTGCCTATTTCATCCCAATTCCTTTTTTTAAAAAAAATGTGTACTGTGTATTAGATGTGTCTTTATATGCATACAAATAGGCATGTGTATTCTCACACAGAGGTTTATTCCATTGGTGAATCTCTTTCCTGAACTTTGGATAATACTAATGTAGGAATTAACAAGAACAAGGTAAATGCCCACATATCATGCTGTTAATAATTCTGGGTTGGAAAACTCTTGTTAACCTGTTTTGATAAGACCTAATTATTGCCATAGAACAGATAGGATGGCATTTAGTACAATAATTTGTTTCAAGTTCTCCTAATTCTAACAAACACAACTTTCATTTAGTCTATGTTCTTCCTTTCAACTATTAGTTTTCTATGAAAGTATTCATTTCGTTTTTTTGAATAAGTAATCTTAGTTTTGTAGGTATTCCAATTTCATACAAACAATTGCATATTGTTACAAAAAACCTAATATGCATTTTTACATTTTTCCAGTGAACTTTCAAAATTATGTAAACAAAACAAAACAAAAACCCATAACAAAGGTGAACTATCCAAGTGTAGGAGCTTCCCCCTCATGTGGCTGCAACTACCATCTTTACTACTGACTGGAATTCCACACTGCTTCTTGGAAGAAGGTGAGAAATGGGAAGAGGAAAAGAGTAGGTGGAGCAGCATTGAGGTATGGGTATCACAGGGTGGGAAGAAAGAGGAGGAAGAGTGGGATATTTTGAACAGCACCCAAGCCAAAACCATTCAACAGACAGTACGTGACAACCATCTTCTTTAAAGTTTTAAAGTGGAAATGAGAGGGGCATAGAATCAGGATCACCATGAATACCATCTCTCCTAGCACAAAGCCTTTGGGAACAAAGCTACTCTCCCAAATTAGTCATCAAGTTTAAACAAATTGAAAAATAGAACAAAGGAATGATTTTGAAAATTGGGGAGCTGGCTGGTCTCTTTATCTCATGATCTCCTGTCCCCCCAACCCCCACTCCTTTCCACTGTGTGTTTCATCCACTTTATTTTCTTGCTGGGTTTCCTCCGAACAATCCAGGTTCGGCCACATTACCTAATCCCAGCACTTTTGGAGGCTGAGACAGGAGAATCGCGAGTTCAAAGCCAGCCTCAGCAATGGCGAGGCGCTAAGCAACTCAGTGAGACCCTGTTTCTACATAAAACACAAAATAGGGCTGGGGATGTGGCTCAGTGGTCGAGTGCCCCTGAGTTCAATCCCCAGTATCAAAAAAAAAAAAAATGTTCCTGGGCTATGAATTCCCACCTGCCCATGTTGGATTCAGAGTTGAGTCCAGTCTCCTCCCAGTCACACTGGTTCCTATACCTATCTCCATGTTCCTGAATGAGGTCTTCCATACTGTGCTTAAATAAGTACCATTGAATATTTTCTTTTTTAACATGAGGCCAGAAAATCAAATTATAAGAGGGTTTGGGACACCTGGTAGTAAGGTTCTGCCACATTACCTAAGTCATCATGCACGTGGCCCATGAGCCAAAGTCCTGCTTGTGTAGCCAGTAATTCTCATTTGTTAGGAATGACAGGGTCTCCTAGTGCTGTTATAAAGCTTATCTGCTTGTGTTATTTCTCAATATCAAGTCACAGTAGAAAAACAGAAATCCCCCTGCTCAACACAGGTAGGATTACACTAGGGAGTGTTGATGACTTAAGCAAAGATTTTCCACCTATAGCCAGAGTGATTGATGGCTTATCCATCTGTAGACAACCCCGCTTAAATCCTGGATTGAATGGGTCCCATCACCTGCAGTTTCTAAACAATTGTATATTTCTCCCAAGGTAAAAGGCAAAACAACAATAACACTGGCAAATTGGCTTTTTATTTCACTCCTGTTTGGTAAACCTGGAGAAGCCTCTTGCTTGTTTGGTTAATTGTTCGTTGTGGCTCTGTGACAGGGCATGAGAAGATTACCAGATTTAGTTTGTGGCAGGTTCCCATGTCTTCTCACAAGCTGGAGAAGGAAGTCCATTCCTGCAGTTGTTATGAATATCAGTTTCATTATCATTCAGATCTAGTGATAAAACAAGACACAATGGAGTTTCGACCTTTAGAATATAGGGAGTGTTTTTGAGGCAAATAAATAAAATAAAAACTTTTCTTCATGTTTTTTTGTTAAATTCTCCTACAATTTGTTCCAAGATTCCTTCCTAGATGACTCTTGTTCTCAATTTTAAAAATAGTATGTATATATTCCTTAAGGTGTACACACACACACACATACATACACTCTTCAATTGTTTCATCTAAACGTCTAAAGAATACTTACCATGCTGTTTGAACTATGCTACCTCCCAAGCTCTCGTTTGCTCTCACCTAGATCACTGTGATGGCTTCTAACTAGCCCTTCTGCTTCTACCTTTGGCTCCTGATAGCCATATTTTCTACACAATAGCCAGAGTGATTGTTAAAAGTAATTCAGATCACATGGCTCCCTTGCTATCACTTGCTGGTGGCTTTCCACTGTAATAGGAGTAGAATCCAAATGTCTTCCTATGGTCCACACAGTCCTGCATGACCTGTATCCTGCCTTCTCTCTGACTCCAGCTCATTCTGTTTATAGATCAAGATCCATTCTGTCTCAGAAGCCCTTGCAATTGCCTTTTCCTAAACATTAACCTCTCTTTCCCCATATCTTAGCATAGACAGCTTTTTCTATTCAAACAGATCTTATGTTCAAATTATATTTTCCAGGGTTAGATCTCCCTGCTCACCATGGCTAAAGTAGCTGTCCATCTCCATTCTCTATCCTATTACTTTCTGTTATTTTCTTTGTAGAATTTATCACTCTCTGAAATTTCCTCCTGTATGTTTGTAAACATGTTGTTTGGAAGAAACTGGTGTTATAAGGGAGAGTGTTCTTATCCATCATTGTAGTGCAACATCTAAAAACATGCAAGCATATTCTAGGTGTTCAAAGAATTATTTGATAAAGGGAAAAAAAATCAATGAGTATGTTAACTTTAAAGGATGTTTTAAGGGAAGTTGATAATTTGGTTCCATTTTTTTAAACTTTGAAAAATCTTAATCATAATTGCCAGTGCTGATTGGTATTTAGAGAATCACAGAAATTTTAGTTGGAAATATTGTTCATTTATCCTTCCAAGCAGACATTCCCTGAGCAAGGATTTGTCTAGCTTCTCTTAAAATATTTCCAGTGTTGAAAAGCTCACTCTTTATTTATGCAGTATGTTCTAATGTTAGACAACTCTATTGTTTTTTCTTAAAATAGACTAAAATCTTTTTCCTATTAGGCTGAGTTTTCGACTTCGTTCTGTTCTGAGAAGTTACACAAGGTAAGCTTTCTTTCTCTTGAGTACTTAGAAGTACTAAGATGACTCCATGTACTCTTCTGTCAGCTAAATTTCTTCTGTAAGCTCAGCAATTTCTTATATGACATTTTCATGAGATTCTTCAATGTTGTAATCTTTTTTTTAAAGTTTACATCTTTTTCTTTTTTGAGTGTCTTTTTTAAAAAATACTAACATTGAATTCTGTCACTGAAAATGGGAAACAATATAAAATCATTTTAGTGTAAACTAAAAAATATCAGGAGTCAGAAAAATAATAAAGATGTTGAGCACTTTGAGCATTTCTTAAGAAAGAATGGTCATTATTTATTAATAACACTTCTTTATTTATTTTGTCCTATTTTTCTTTTAGCATGTTGTAATTTCCATAAAATAGATTCGAGGAAAAGGAATCATGGGGAGGTCAGTAGATCTTCTCACTTTTACCACCCATGAAGATGGGTGGGCTTAGCAGGTAGGACTTCTCCTCAGACAGCATTCTCTGTGGGAGAAAGCACTTCCCTTGAATGTATTACTCTGCTCCATCTTTTTCTCCAAATCTTAACAAATATGGATTATTTTTCCAACACTGAATATTGTCAAAAATGCCACATCTTACTCCTTCCTGGAAGCTTCTCAACTTGTAACATCTACAGTATAAAAGCTGGATTCATAATATATATATAAAAAAAGTGGTGATTCTCCTTCAAACAGAAGGTTGACCAAATAGATAATCTTCCCTCCTTGGATTTCTCTGAAATTGCTTTGGTCTGTGCACTTTGGATGGTGTGTGTGAGTCACTTGGTCATCTTGAAATGGCATGAATGAATGCCAAGAAGCCACTGAAGTCAAAGTAAACAAAGGAAAACACCTAAATTTTTTTTAAAAAAAGTAGCCCCAGGAAGGGTTATTTATTTATTTATTTTGTTCCAAATGACCAGGTTCCTTAAAATCTATTTCTGTATGGCCAAGTTCTGTTTTGAAAACTAAATAAAATTCATGTGCTTCTATTTTCTTGAGTGGTAGTGATTATTTCACAGGAATATGGAGTTCTTTAAGGGACTGGTGGTTCTCTATAAACAACATTGTCCTGAATATATGGCAGTTGATGTTCTTAAGGCCCATCACTTGGGGAACCCTTTGCTATTGGCAGTTGGGCAAGGACAGGAAAGGCAGCTTCAGGACCTTCAAATGACTGTGATACCCACAGATGTATTTTCAGTCGTTGAAGTTCTCACTGCCAACCTCGTAATCAAGGCACAGAGTTGGATGGCACTCTCTACTTCTCCACACACTTCTTGGCCAGCTTCTTGGACTTGGAATAGTGACTTCCTTTCCTGTCCAAAGCTACCCTTAATCTCTATTTCAACCATATAAAATGTTATAGCAGTAGTGATGGCAGATGGAAGGTACAAGGGAGAGAGAGGGAGGGAGGGAGAGAAATTTATACAATTCTGATTCTGAATACTTCATCTGACTGACAAATAGACTACCTCAAGGTCTGCTGGTGCTTCCTTGAGGATATGATAGTCAAAGAGATGGAACCCAGGCTTCATGAAGCTGGGAATTCCAAATGAGTTCAAGATATTTTTTTAACTTCAAGGTCATTCTTTTGGGTACATTTGTAGGAAAATAAAGATCTTAATACCAGGATTATTATTGATTTTTCAACATTTCTGGAATCCTGTGAAGGTTCCAGAAGGGATAGTTGAAATATTTTTAGTTTTCTCTGATGACTGTGGTGTTTTTATATGAACAGGGAGACTCCTCTGTGATCTTCCCTAATGAATTGTCCTTCATGTAGTGAAGGATATGCAGGAGGGGTGTGTGCAAAAACATAAATGACATGACAGAGATGCTGAGTCCAGACATGTTGCAGAGGCTGGAAGCAGAGTTCAAGGGGATGAGCTACGAGATTATTAGAGTCCAAGGGAATTATTGTATCATCCACTTAATAGTACTCCAGGGAGAAGATGCACAATTTGCTAGAAGAGAAGCCAGAGCAGATTTATTTGTGGCCCTTCTTCCTTGCAACTGGAGAGAATTATTTCTAGAACCATGAGGTGGAGCTGGCAGATGTATTTTGGGGATTTTTTTTTCATTACTGGAATGTCAGTGCTTAGTGTGAATACTTACTGCTCCTAAAGGCAGTATAACAACTCAAAGTAGACACACACATCTCCTTGCTAAAGATGATAGACTTTTCCAGTAGACCATTCTACTGTTATTTACTATGTAGAGATTTATTTTTTAACTGAAATGTTCTTGAAGAACATCTTTACAGAAGCAGAAGGTAACATGGATAATAAAAGATATAAGAACCATGGTAGTTGGTGTTCTGTGGTCAAGATCTGTAAATTGCATTCTTTATCTTAAAAATATAATTGTAGTCTTTCTTGAAATAGCTAGTAACATTTTGTGTCCATTTTAGAGATAGTGCACTTGAAGACAGCCAAAAGAGTATGAATTACACAGGAACAAACTTCTGTTATCTTAATCAGGCAATTTCTTCTCCCAGGATAATTGAGGCCTTTGATAATTGCAAGACAGCCTGGGATGGAAAGACGGAAAGAAGGCTGAAGAGTGGTGACTTGGTTTGTCTTTTGTCCTTGTTCTCCTCATTTCTTCTTTGGGAGTTCAGAGAGACTTGTCCTTGCTTTGTATTAGTCTCACTCTTACCTTTTTCCATATAGATACCTGCCGGCAGGGGTGGGGTGAGGTGGGGATGTCTGTTCATCTGTATATCATAGTTGAAGTAGGCTTGGGTTCAAATCCCAGCTTTGTGTAGCATTAAGGATGCCACTTATTGTAGCCTGTTAGCCTAGAAAACAAAGCCTGGGCCAAAATTGTTTGTGTTACATTTTCAATGTGAAGAGCCATCCCAAAGAAACAGAAGGATAGAAGAGAGTCAGGTAGGATAGAAGGAAGAGAATGTAAAAGGGCACATTCCCAAGCTGGGTACAACTTTTTAACAATGTCATTGGTTCTTTAGACATCTTTAGAGAGATGGCTTAGATTATTGTGTCTCAGAACAGCCTTTATAGGAGAAGGAGAAGAGGAAGATTTATACACCATCCACCATTTTCTGAGGAGCACCACAGCTCCTCTGCATTTCTGGGTCATACAACCTGGTCCTTCTATGGCCACTGTGGAAAGCTGAACCCAAGTCAGTGGCCACCTCCTCAGCAAGGGCCTCTGCATGTGGCACACATGGCCAGTGGGAGCAAGCCAAGGGCCTTGCTGATGAGCCTTCTTGCTCTGCAGATCCAGAATGAACCAGTGCATATGTGAACACCAGGGGGTTCCATGGCACATCCCGTCACAGTGACTAAAACAGAAGCCTTTGGCAAAAGGCAGGAAGGCTCTTATCATGAGATATGAGGAAAAGTGCTTTGATTACATCTAAAACGGATATCAGATTTGAGAAGTGGCTGCTATAGCAGGCCTAGCTAGCCCAGCATGCAGATTGCCACCTCAAGGACAGAAATGCAACTTCCTCCATTGAAGATCAAGATCTCCCCTGCAATCTACAGACTACTCGGTGCTGGGCAAACTCCCTGAAGGGTCATCAGCAGCTGGAAATGATGGCTGGGTGAATCCAGGTGGGTTTGAAGCAGAGGCTGGGCTCAATACTATCCATCCTTTCTAAACCTTGGATTTGTTTTTATGAGTAATGAACAAAGCTATTATTAATTACTCTTGTCCTCTTGTTTCCCATTACATATCTCCTTTCCATAACATCCTCTCTCCATCTATGTTTCATACCCAGCTCAAAGCCTGTGTACTTGGGGTCTCCTTCCCTTGGAATGACCTCCGTTGCCAGGCTTTTTAAATTACCTTTTTAAATTACCTGCTAGTTTCTAAGAATCCTAAGTTTCATCCTATTGTATAGTGCTTTCTATGATGAGGGTTACTCTTAGATATTCCTCATCTTCCAAACAAAATTTTTGAGCATGTTATTTATATTCTCCTAATGATTTTATTTGTGACCCTGTCAATGATCGTATTTGGAATGATCTTGTGAAATATTGCAAATATTGATTATCGGTATCGATCTCATGGAAGGCAAGGGAATATCTCTCACAAGTACAGCAGCAGTTCTTTACCTAGGAGGAAACTTGACAATGAGGAAGTAGTAATGATCCTTACTGTTACTGTTTTTTTTTTTTTTTTCTATTTGCCATTGGTCATCAATGTCTCTTTGTTTCCTCTCACAAGGAGAGTAGACCTTTTGCTTAATTCTATGGCTTCAAGCTCCTTAATGAGGCAATGAGCTGCCCTACAATAGAGTGACAATATACATTGTACCCCGCACAAGTTTCACAGGGACTGGTACTTGACAGGTCAGGGTTACAGTTTGGATCCCAGGGACTACAGCTGCATAGGAAGAGGAAGTTGCCATCTGGCTATTCATGAGTGGGAAAAAGTCAAAGGGTGATTGTTATCCACCGTGGTTAGGGAGCACGGAGGCTGAAAATCAGTATGTGCAAGTTCTGGCATTAAATCCAAGGGGCCACTTTCAGGTTGGCTAATGGGAGGCAAAGTCAAGGGTTAGGAACTGGGTGGACCAGAATGATGTAAGATTAAAAGCAACAGAGGAAAATTTTGGACAATTGTAAGAATGAAGGTGAATTAAGGACCCTGTCTTTTATTGGCCCTCAGCTGGACAAAATCAGCATGTATGTGTAGTAAATAGATTGAAAACACAGCAGCAAGAAGCAGATAAGAGGTATGGCCAGACTGTCTCTAGCAAAGGCCCTTTTAACAAGAGACACATCCACCCTTATATCTCTAGCAGTGCACAAGAGCTGAACGGTACTTGATGGGAAATGAATACATATATAGATAACTAGTTTGGTAAAGGAAATTAGCAGCAGGTGAATTTGCCCTCTCACCTTGGCTTTTGCTGTGCTGGATGATGCACGTGTTTCAAAATCACTGCTTTGCCTATACACACACCTTGGCCTATTCTTGCCTTAGGCAGAAAGCCATAGAACCTTTGTTTCACATTCTTTTTCAGAGTATTTCATGGGCCCTGTGTAGGGACTCTCATTTTCTTCTTTTCTTTTTTTTTTTTTTTAATTTTTATTTTAGTTGTAGATGGACACAACGTCTTTATTTTATTTGCTTTGTATGTGGTGCTGAGGATCGAACCCAGGGCCCCACGCATGCGAGGCAAGCGCTCTACCGCTGAGCCACAACCCCAGCCCTCATTTTCTTATTTTCAATATCATACATATTCAGCTCAAAGCCTGGACAGTGAAGTGATACTTGGTTAATGCCAAATTTGCTTGGAACTTTGCCAGCTTCCATGTTCATGTTGTGGAAACTGTGGCTCTTCCCATGGTTTGGACATTTTACATCTACACATTACATTCAGAAAGCCAGAGTTCAGGCTTATGGAAAAAAAGAGCTAAATTGATGACTAATTTTACATCAGAAGCTCAACCAGAGAAATAGTGTGCTACAGAGTAAGTATGGCCACCCCACCCCTGGCCTCCCGCCCTTTGCTTGAAATGAGGAGATTTTCAAGTGTCTCTCTGAGAGAGGGTGGAGGATCCACAGAAAAGAGGCACAGCTGCTTGGCCCCACAGAGCAGATGATGCAGATGGAGCACAGGAGGCCTGAAATTACTGTCCATGGGGCACCACTGGCCACAGCTATTGAACAATGCAGCCACTTGTTATACCAAAGAGAATCGTTTAGAATGAAAACAGAATTTTTTTTTTTTCGTAATAGATCGTTCCTTGATGATCATGACCTTTTTTTTTATAGTCCACATTTTGATTTTTATACCATAAGGAATAATTTCCATCTCACTCTCCCAATTCCTTTACCAGAACATACAGAAATGTCCACGCTCAAAATGAAAGAGTCTTGTTTTCTTGGCTGAATATCAAGATTTTTCCAGATTGTCAACTCCTTAAGAGGAGAGAAGCATAAAAGCCAGCTGTAGAAACCCAGAAGTGACCTAACATGATCCAGGTGTTTCTAGTTTTCTTAGGAACGAAAGCAAGTGTATATGTGATGCCTGGTCGACCATATCTAGGGGACACTGCCTGATAACATTAGCTTGCTGATCACAGTTTTGATAGTGGGTTTTGAGTCCACAGTGTATAACAGTTATATCTGATTGATCAAAATTGGTTTTGTAGTGGTGTTCTGAAAGTTTGTGACCTTGAATTTATCCTCTTTCCATCTTCTCCCCTGCACATAAAAAAGGATTTTGAAGTAGTAAACTTGTAAAAGAAAACATGGGAGAAAATGCAGGAAGGGAATGCAGGGGGAAAATGGATTTTAGCCTTAGTTCTGCCACTTGCTACCTAGCTATGTCTGTAGGCAAGTCTTTGATTTCTATCATCCTCATTTTTTATCCATAAAATAATGTTGTCTTTAATGCTCTTTAATAAAATTAAAGCATCATGTTGGAGTAGATTTATTGGTAGAAATAACTTGGGAAAAGAATGAATAAATGTGTTTAGTGTCTGCAGCTTTACTTGCTGAGTCTGTAGTAACATTTTGATATACCATCCATGGACTGAATTATAATATATTATATTTTTAGGTTGCATTTTAAATGGGTCAAAATTGGTTTAGTTTGACAGAATGAAATTATTTCCCAGAATCAATACCAAGCCACTTGCCAAAATCTTCCTCACCCACCTGCAAATGCTACCTCCTTCTCAAGGCATTTCTAGGTCTTTTAACCTGGACTGACCGTCTCTGCACCCCTGTGCCTTCCCAGGTCTGGCTTTTTCTGTGGCAGCTCTTGTATGAAGTTACCAACTGTGGATAATGGTCATCTCAGGGACATGTCTGTCCTCTCCTGGAGGCTGGCGACCTAGTTGTGGTTAGTTTTGTTTCTTCTGTAGAGTATGCACAAGAGGGGAAAGAGTGGGACTACTGAGGAGCCTGTTGGTAGAGAAAGGTCTAGGGAAAGGAAATCAAGTGAGAGACAGAGAACTGGACTGCAGTCCAAGCTCCATCACGACGTTGCAGCGTGTGGCCTTGGATGAGTCGCTAAGCTCTGAGAGTCTTTGTTGTCTCCTCTGTATAGGAAGAGAATGGATTGAATTGGCTGTTAGGACACTAATCCCACAACATTAAGTTTCTAACCTGTCCTGTTTTATGCCACCTTCATCTAAGGTAATGTGCTAAGAAGAATTTTAGGCAGACTAAGAAATGTGTGAAAATGAGTACCACCTATGCGGTGATTCCAAGGCAATAAGAATCTATTGTATTTTAAGTGGTAAGGATTTTTTTCCATAAACATGGGGCTTATGATACAAAAAATTTATTGCAATACATCTATAGACAGTGTCTCAGAGGATGGCTTAAAATAAAAAAACCCAGTGTCAGAGGAATAATCCAAGATTACTTCAATGTCAACTATGAATCAGATTGCAAAACATTATAGAAAAAATAAATATGGATGCCAATTTTAATAAAGTGAACTTTGGTAGTTATTATTTTGAAACACTATCACATTTGTTTCTTTACATTTTTATATTAAAATAATTTGGAATTATCCCTGAAACTTGAAGTATTCTTTAAAGTAATTTTGTATAAAATGTATTTTTTATTATGGAAAAGGATAGAACTTTTTGATGTGTGCCGGGTTAATTTTAGTTCCAAATTTCAGAACCTTCCCTTGTGGAGCTTAAGAAAAGTTGGTAGGTACTTAATTGTACTCTTTGAGAAGGGCATAGTGCATTGAATTATTTTATTGATGGGAACTTTGTAATTGATTGAGACCTCTGTAAACTGATCTTAGATCATACATATGTAAGCATTTCACTTCTCTATCCATTGCACCAAATCTGCATCATAAACTTAGCAATCCAATCAATTTTGCAATCTATTTTATCAAGATTAACATTCTGTCTTCTTGGGGACCAAGAAAAAAAAATCTCAATAAATTTCAAGTCTCTGTTTTCTTTTCTCTTAAATGCAGTGGAATCTTTACCAGATGAAGTCACCCCTTAAATGAGTGAACTATTTCCATTGTCCAGTTGTCCAAGTAAATTTAAAGCAGAGGGTGTTTTTGACAGCTTTGTTAATGTAGCTCTTTTTTCTCTTGCTGGTAATTCAAGTATAATTGAGGTCTAGTGTTGGGCTTTAAATATGTTCTGAAGACTTGAAAAGGAAGCTTGACGAGGCGTGTACTACAGCATAACCTCTCAATTATTCACACATTTATTTGACTGTAATCACCAAGGCTTCTTGTAAACATTATGAACACTTTTATAACCAGGCATTGATATGAGCTAATAGGCGGTGAATTACCACTCAAATGATGAAACTACAAATAGTAATCAGAATATGGTCAGGGTCATCAATCGTAATTAGCACCATCATTGTTCACTGCTAAAACCTCTGATGTTGTATCAAGTCATATTTGAGTATTAACTGACTAATTTCCAAAACTTCAACTCATAAGGGCAGATGTGTTTGAGAACAGCTCTTGAGCCCAAAACTATTCGCTGCCTTAGTCGAGGACAAGGGGAACAGCTGTTTTTTATCTTGCCTTTGTAGATTCAAATAGCTTGAAAAGTTCATGCTCTAGTGTTCAACATCATCTAATAGTTGTGTTTAGTAAGGTGTCCAAAATTGAATTCTGCAATTGTGATGATACCTAACAAGATAGGAAGAAAATCCTGCAAAAATGTGACTAGTGATCCGCACCTCCCTTTGTTCTTTCCTCCCTTCCTGCCTACTATCAATAATTGAGTCATTTAATAAATATTGATTGTGCCAACCACCATACGAAGCTCTGGGAAGCCATCTACATTTTGAAAGAAAACACTGCAGACAGACAGGTTTGCTGTGCAGTTTTCCTATTTGCTGAAAAACTCTCAGGGCGAGCAGCAACAAAATAATCTAATTTCAGTTCTAATGAACCGGGAGATGTATGTCTAGGTTCTGCGGTGGGTTGAAAATCACATGCAGTTTATTATAGAGTCAGTTAATGCATGCACAATTAATCATCACCAACAAATTATCCACAAGAACACAAAAAGGTTCGGACATTGTTTTCTAAGTCCCTTCTGAAAAAGGATAGTTGAAAACCCCAGACCAAGTTCAGGTGAGAAAAGACCAATACTGATACTGAAGACAGTAGTTGATACTAAGAGCAGGAGCATCGTTTGGATATTGAGATTCTCTTTGGGTCCTCTAGTGGCTGTTGCTTCTCTTCTAAGTGTTATCCTTATTTTTTTGTAGAATATTCTTGTACAGTCATTTCCACACATCAGGGCCCTGAGAACATTTCCTCCAAGTGCCCTTGAGGTATGGTTTCATTGTTGTTGCAATCTAGTTTTAAACAATCTTATTTCCAAGAATTCCTTGCTTCATCCATTTCAATCTGAAAAATGCTTACCTTCACATATTTATTAGCAAGGAATGCCTTATTTTTTCCTGTGTGCTCCTAAAGTTGTTTTTTTTTTTTTTTATTTCTAAATAAGAAAATGAAGGGGGAATTTTTTTACCTCTAAATTGTTTCTAAACTAAAGTGAAAACAGAGTTCCCCGTTGGTTGGAAGCAGCCACCATCACATGTCCCAAGTCTGCTCTGTGTCCCTGCTGATAGCAGTCGTGGTTAGCTATTTTTATGCCCTCCATGTCATGAGCTGGAGTGGCTGTCTCCCCTCTCAGACCCTACTGAGTCAATGACTCCTTTATCCAGCAAGACTTGGATGGATTCAAGGGACACATGTAATCCCAGGATGGCCTGGCCATAGGCTTGCTGAAGACCTGCGGCAGGGGTGTCTGGATAGAAAAGAGGAGACACTGTCTCTCTGCTCTCTTGTTGTGATTTAGAATCAGGACAAATCGGAGAGTGAGTATTTTGGCTTTGAAAAGTGACTCAAAATGTTGCAAGGTAGACTTGGGATCAGGGAAACAATTATAGGATGAACTTATGAAGATAAGAAGTCATGAGTTGAGGTTAGTGCAGTTCCTATGGAGATTCAAAATAAAGCCACCTCAGTTCCTGACTGCTCTGCTTCCAATTTCAGTTCAGCCATGTCTCTTACCTTGGGGCATCTTGAATGAGCCTCTCCTATTGCTCATGACCAATTGAGTCTTGTTAATACTAGCATAAAGTTTGATGAAGTTTTGTTGATGATTGTGGCACTATGACTGATAGTATGGTAGCAACCAAGGTAAGTCATCAAAAAGAAATGGCATTGTTTTTTCCTGCTGCATTTTTCCAATCACAAAAATTTCTTCTGAATGCCTTGACATTAGAATGTAGTTAAAACCCACCAGAAATTGTTTTCTCCAGTTTGCTTATATATTTGGCATTTTTGTTATTGACTTCTAGAAATTTTTATACATGGGGTAAATTAGCTATTTGTGATGTGACCTGCAAAATATTCTTCCCCCTAAACCCCCTCCCACCCGCAATTTGACATTTTAAATTTGGCTTCCTATGTTTTTATTGTCTTATTTCAATGTTTTGTCATGCAGATATTCTTTTTCAATTTTGTGGTTGTCAAGTTTATTAATCATCTTTAATGGCTCTGTTATCAATAATATTTTAAGAAAGGCTTAGCCGGGCGCGGTGGCTCAAGCCTGTAATCCCAGCACTTAGGGAGGCTGAGACAGGAGAATCGCGAGTTCAAAGCCAGCCTCAGCAATGGCGAGGCACTAAGCAACTCAGTGAGACCCTGTCTCTACATAAAACACAAAAAATAGGGCTGGGGACCTGGCTCAGGGGTTGAGTGCCCCTGAGTTCAATCCCTGGTACCAAAAAAAAAAAAAAGAAAGGCTTTATTCTTTTTTTGTTTTTTTTTCCCCCTTCGGCTTTATTCCTTCTAGTAAAAAGAGCTTTATGTTGTGTTTGAGTGGACTTATTTTATATCTTTCATATTTATACTCATCTGTATTTGTTTCTATTATAAGATGTAAGTTAGAGATATAAAATTATTTTTTTCCAAAAAACAAGAAATTGTTTTCTCCCTTCTTATCAATATTCATCCAAACAAACAAAAATCGGATACCACTAATATCAGAATTCAGAGGTTTATATCAGGGAGTTCTTTATTATTTTATTTAAACCAATGCTTTATGGAACCATCAAGGTGTTATGTATGATACAAAAATTGTGATGCACTTTTGGGCCTAGTGTATGATGTGGAAACCACGAGACACTTGCATTTCATTACCATGGTATCCTGGCTGTCAGTTACTCTATTCTGATGACAGCTGTGTGGAAATTCATCTTCTTTGGAGGAAAGGAAAGGAAGAGTGTTTGAGAACATTTGCATATACAAATACCTCACCATTCATTTGTTTGGTTGCTTCTCAATAGAATATAGTTGGGCAATGGTGTGAAATAAAGCTTTGATTTTAGCAAGTAGGTTATCACTCATAAGTAAGTAGATCTTCCCAAACAAGTTGCTACGTTCACTCACGTATTTCTTTCATGCAGTGCTTTTGTCTTCTTTTGTTAGCTTTCCCTGCTCTTGTCATTGTTGTTCTTTCCTTCTTCTGTTCTTCTTTCAGTTACCTTGGAAACAGGGGAGGACTTACATTGGAGTGGAGTGTACCGCCATCTGTAAACTAAGATGAACATCTTCTAGGGACATCTGCATGTGGTCCTGTGGGATGTCAGGCATTCATGTGTTCTACTACTTTCCATGTATTTGATCTGTACTGATCATCTATATTTCCTACTCATCCCCTCCAACTACACACACACTACACACACACCACACAAACCCATCCTAATGTTAATTGAGTTAGAAACTGCATTTTTTGTTCAGACAATGGCAAAGCAAAAGTTCCTGGGATAGAATATGTCTCATGGTAATTTTTTTCCTTGAGAATTTTGAGCTATGGTAAGCGCACTGAATTTGGTGCTGAAGGCAGCCATGGTACTGAGAAGAGATATTACTTGACTCATTAGCACTGTGGGAGTGCCATGAAAGGGTCCATGACCCACAGCCCATCTTGCTTTAATAATGGCTTAACACTCGTAAAAGATTTTTAATGGCTACATGAGACATATTTAAATATTAAACGCCATTCCTCTTCGTTGATTCACAAACCTCAATGAATAGGACTCCTTTGCCACTTCCAAAGTTGAAGAAATGTGCCTGGTTTCTCACGCCAATGAGTGAACCAAACAAACCCACAAATGGAAACACCTCAATTCTGCCCTGCTAACCCATTTGCAAACCTGGGAACTACATATCTCCAGCTGTTGTTGGCTCTTGAGCTCACTGCTTTGGAAATAAAAGTTTTCATCTAAATTTATCAACATTCATATTTAATATCTGCTCTAGGAGAATTAGGACACAGAGATGTATTAAGACTTCTTTTTTTTTTTTTTTTCCCAAACAGGTTTGTTTTTATTATCAATGTAATGTAATTATTATCAATTTGTTTTATTTTAATTCCTTTGCTTTGGTCACCTATTCACAGCATCACCCTACTTGAAAGAGCATCATGTTCTTATATTTAAATTTGTACAGACTGATACTCACTAGCTCATCTATATATTTAGATTTCAGTATGAATTCAATGTTGATGCCAATGCTATTTTCTCAAGGCCTTGTGATGGGGTGTGACATGCCATGAGAATTGATACTGTTTAATGAGAGAGTTCCCCACCCTCAAGGTCAGCACCTGGCATTTTCCTACCTAATTGCATGATAGTTCTCGGAGGATAACAAGATGCAAAAGAACTGCATTTGTCTTCATTTCTTTCCTTCTGGTGTAGTTGTCATTTGGAGATGCTTTTATTTATAGAAGGGAAAATTGAGTTACAAACTTCCTGTCATGAATAGAGTTGCCTGGGCAAAGTGATGGTAGAAAGATATTCTAGAGTAGAGAGCTAGGACACGTGAGCCCAGAAGCACTTGGGGTTGAGTGAGATACAAAATTGTAATGCTTTTGAAATATTTGGGATTCAGCTGAGCCCAAATGTATTATTTTTCTCAAAGCACCACTTTCCTTTCATTTTCCAAAATGTATATTTGAGGACAATTTAATCCATGTATTTTGGAATCATTTAACCCTCATTTGTCAAAATATTGCATGGTAAATACTAGCTCTGGGTTCAAAAACCTTCTTGAGGTCTTTGATAAGTAGTAGTATTTTTTTTTTTGATGTTGAATATGATAATAAAAATTTGCTTTGAATGAACCCAGAGCAACATAGGGCTTCTTAAATCATCTCAGCCAGTGTGGGAAGCTTTACATGTGTCTTATGTAAAGCACTGATGAGGACAAGGCTTTTAGGGGGGCAAACTCCTCATAAATTGGTTTTGTATATTTAACAGACCTTTTCCATCAAGACCTCCTCGCAACCTGTTTAGCTCAGCCAGGATGGATGTCTTGACACAACCATAGCCCCAAGTTAGTCCTAGTCTATAAGTTAGTCTCATGTTCAGGTGTTTCTGAACTTCACAATTCTTTGTTTGAAGTTATATTTTGCTCATATAGCATTGATTTGTATCTTAAAATTACATTGCATTGAAATATTTATATTGATTACTGAGCTGTTTGGTACCTTCTTAAGTTTTGTACCTGAGGTCAGAATCTCATAGGCCTTGCACCTGGGCTCCCTCTCTCTTTTTCACTCCTGCTCTATCTACTTGAGGCCAGGGTGCGATGTGGGCAGGACACAGTGGGTGAAAAATTCTGCTCTAGCCCATCCCTGACTTTTGGCTCAGCTAGGTTTTCCTTCTGGGTGACCAGCTGGCCTGTACCCAGTTTCTCTACTCATGTGCTTCTTCTTCTGCAAGTCTCAGGGTTAGTGCTGAGGCCTTGGAGTTTATTTCTCTCTTGTCAGAAAGTTAACTGTATATTGCAGGATAAGAATGGAATAAAGATCCTTGGTCCTAGGACCTAGACTTTTCCTATCAAAATGATTGTTTCATTTTCATCTCAGACAGATTGGAAATGATAAGCATTTCATTCATTGTATTGTTCCTCCCAGAGGTCCTTCACAGTAGATCCTGAACCCACGAACAGGAAAGATATTTGGTGGAGTTCACACAGGGTCTTATTGTCAAGGCTGCCTTTAAATTAAAGGTGTTAGCCGGGTGCGGTGGCGCACGCCTGTAATCCCAGCACTTAGGGAGGCTAAGACAGGAGAATCGAGAGTTCAAAGCCAGCCTCAACAACTTCGAGGCACTAAGCAACTTAGTGAGACCCTGTCTCTAAATAAAACACAAAATATGGCCGGGGATGTGGCTCAGTGGTCGAGTGCCCCTGAGTTCAATCCCCAGTACCAAAAAAAAAAAAAAAAAAATTAAAGGTGTTTATATTTTCAGTTGAAGGTTTCATTATAGAAACCGTTGCCAGCAATGACTGCATAACGCAATGTTCTGGGTTGAGCGTTGTTTTAGGTGCACTGTATCATTCTGTCTATCTCTATAATCCTTATTTTACAGATGAGAAAACTTGGGTTTAGAGATGTTGACTTCCTCAGGATTACCTAGAGAGATGATGGTGGAATCCAAAACTTCCTTAACGCAAAGCTCTGGTTCCATCCATTTTGTTCCACACACCTCTTCTTCCATAGTACACTCACCACAAAGAAGTCTTTTTCCTTCTTTTATGGAGCATGCTGGTAACAGTCTCTTCCAAATTAAGACAACAGACAAATAAAATGCTCTAATTCTTTCGTTAAAGTTTTGGTTTCTGTTTTTTTTTTTCAGATTACCCTGGGAGGAAAAAAATCCTTGGCATGTGAATTCAGGCAAAGCCAGGTTCTTTTTGTTTCCCATGTCACAGCCTTCACAAGGCTTCTCTTTTTGATTTCAGAAGCCAAGGTTCATCAGGGCAGCTGCCCCGATCTGGTTTCCGCAAGTCTAGATGGAGTAAGACAGATAGCAATTTACTGTGTTTTGGGGATGGGTTGAGGGATGGGAGGTTCTAAAGAATTCATATTCGTTTGGCAACAGTGAGGATGCCTGTCTGCGATCCCTTAAGCCCTGGGTCTAGACCTACAAAGCATTCTTTGCTGGCTCTGCTCTGAACACGCTGTGGACTCTGTGAGGAATTCCTGGCAGATCTGTTGTAGTTGTTCTCCTCTGGGAAGGCTTTTCACCTGGTTTCCGAAGCTCCACTGAGAGCTTTCCCTAGACTCTCCAACCAAGGCCCAAGTCTCCAGACTTGGCCTTTTTTCTCCATCTCTGATTTTGAGAACATGATGCCTTGGGAATTGCCAAGTCCTGCCCTCGTGTGGACTTCCTGATTTTGTGAAGTTTGAATAAGGGGGCTTTTGAGGAGGGGCTTGTTAGCTAGCTAGGCAGCGGAGTGGGCCTGGGCCTAAGAGCTCAGGGGCTTGTGTCCAGGACTAGTTATATAAGAGAACTTCCAAGAGAGAATAGGACATCGTTTTCAACAAATAAATAAAGCAAAAAGGCTACACTGACTAGTGCCACAGCTGGGAAGCAAGTATGAGCAATGAATTTCTCATGCTAACAAATCCAAGCTCTTTGGAAAACAGATGCTGAGCCCTGGGACTGGCACTGGATCCCTCCTGGCAGGAACTGCAAAAGTTCAGAGAGGGAAGTGTATCTAGAGACCATTTGTTCATAAACACAGCTGAGGGCCAGCAACCTGCTTTCATGACCTGCCTGGGCTGCACTGATGGATCCCTTCCATGCAGCGTTTCCATGAGGAAGAAGGCAGACACGCAAAGCCTCTGCAGCCCACGCTCTAGAGAAATAATTAAACAGTTTTTCTTAACCTCTTGAACTTTTCATTTATTATTGCCATCCATTATGTCTACCTTCTCAAATCACAGAATCCCCAAACTGAGCTCTGGGGTCAGGGGTTTATTGTTTAATGGAGATAGAACATTTTGTAAATTGCACGAAGTCACAATGTTTATAATAGAAGCTTCTGGTGTACTGAATCTTTTCCATTTAACAAACAGTGAGCTTTGACATGTGTTCTTCCTACATAGCAAGAAATCTGGGGTAAGTGCAGTACTGGCATGAATGCATTACCAAATCCTTCCTGTAAACCAAGTGACATCTGCAGTCAAATAAAAACATTCCTTCCACCAAATACCAGGAAATGCTAAAAGTATCACTATTCTTCTAAGGTCATGCTAAAATGAAGTTTTGGCTTTTAGAACACAGAGTAAGGATGAAGAAGGCCAACATTTTTGTCCAATACACATTTGCTGCTACAAGTCCTTGGGGACAACGTCTTGTTTCAAATATGAACATGTGTATGGAGAATTTTTCCTAGGATTTAACCTTCGAATGAAAAGTATAAATATTTTAAGAAAATGTACTAATGTTAAAAAGTATTCCTGTTGTCTTTGTTTTTACTAGAATTTGTACTTTCAAGTCAGAAATGGATTTTCTTGAAATAAAGCAAACATCCTCAAAAAGTACCCAGCCAAAACAACCAATATATAAATACCTAGGATTAAAACATAAGAATATTCCTTAGAAAGAAACTTAACCAAGAATTGGAAGTCCTGCAAAGAATATTTTAAATCTAAAGTTTTAACCCTTTATGTTGGAGGTCTAATCAATATTTTTAAAAAGGAAACAGATGTTCATGCAACTCGTTTTCTTGTAGTTAAAGCTACATGCAATCTTTCAGACGATAAGTGTAGTTGATGAAAACCATTGTAAAGAGTGCCTCTCCGGGATTAATTAGCATAACTATTTACTTAAGTCTTAATAATTGGTTCGTAGTGGAGGATGTGCTTTTTGACTCATTTTTTATGAGGTAAAAACACATGCAGTCTTTCCATTTTATATTTGCAATGGTTCAAGCAGATTTCTCTGCAGAGTTTGCCCCTCCCAAACTGCCTTGTGCCATGCTTACTCAATTTTCTTTCTGTCTAAATGTCTAAAAGAATTTTATAGGATTCAATGCTTGCTTCAATGTGCTTTTTTGCTTACTATGGGCCCCCTTGCTGGGATTCAGTCCCATCATTTCTGATCAGCCAGCAGGTGTCACTGTGGGTTTGGGTGGTAAACCAATTGGCCATAGAAAAGAATGACTGATGAGAGGGAATAATAAGAGGAGAGAAAGGGAAATTTAAGAGCAGGTTCTTAGAGGAAGAGAAAAAGCTAACGATCTCTTGTTTGCATACCTCTTTTGTTTAGGATCTCTGAGTTTTTGTACCACCTTCCTAGCTCCCGTATGCCCAGAAATGAATTCACTTACTATCTACTGATGCTGCAGTAGTACCAGATGCTAAGGTCACTGTATAAAATAGTAATACAATGAGCAAAGTTGGGAAGTGGATTCTTATAGCCGGTTCCTAATCACTACAGTCTTACCTTTGGGCTTCATTGCTATGCATCTTTTGGAACCATAGTCACCTTTGCTTAATCTCTGAAATGTACAAAGTCCTCCAACTTTTTGGTAGGTCATGGACTCATGGCCCAGAATAAGATCTTGGCTATCCCTAATCTCAGTGGTAAAATAAATCGTACTGTTTCATTACTTGAAGGGGCATCTTGGCCTGGAAGTTGTTTCTTATATCTCCCTAAGATCTGGATTGCTCATTTTCAACAAAGCTATCCCATTCAAGTCACATATATCTTCCTGAGTGCATGGAATTTCTTAATAAATAAAATTTCAATTGGTAAAATTAACACATATTTCTTGAACAACTGTCAACTTTAAAAATGGATGGCCATAAAAACTCCCTGCACAGAGAGGAATTCACAGCTGGTCTAATTTGAATAACAGGCTGTAAATTGATTTTTTTGGCTTTATATGTAAAAACAATGTCCATTTTGTTGGTGCAGAGAACAGGCAATTTGTTAAGAAAAGATACATAGCTTGATTTATCCAAATAAGGCTTAACACATGTGTAAAATATCCTAACTTTAGTCAAGTTCTGATGAAAACAAAGCAAAAAATAGTTTTAAGGAAAAAAGAAGTGTTTCTACATTCTGAAGAGCTCTTGTACCACCATAACTCCCACCATCTCCCCTAGCCACCTGTCTCAGATCATGGACCATCACTCTATAATGAGGTCATAGCCTCTCATTGCTAGAGACTGAACTCAGGAGGATTAAAAACAAAACCCATTTCAGCTTTATTGTGAAAATCCTGCAATTTCTTTCTGATTTTAAGTTCCTCGCCTTTATGTACATTAAGTTTCTTTCTTTAAGTTTCTTAATGATACAATATATCCTTTAGTGCTGATTCTAATTTATAGTTAAAATTACAAAGTTCAGAAAAAAGAAATACAATAAATTTGCAGGTGCAAAGACATTTAGAAAACTTGACTACAAAGTATGAATACTTAGTTACCACCTACCTTAAGCTATCTTTTCATAAAGATAAATAATCCTGCAGTAGGCTGATGTAACTCCATAGAAGATAATACAAAGGATGGCTTCTAACTTTTAGTAATATTTCTTTGGAAAACCCATGTGTCCGTGTGTGTGTGTGCGTGCGCGTATATAGACAGATATCTCTATATATTCCTTTCTCAATTCTTAGGAGGCCATTTCATTTGTGCACAAGAATGTGTCATTAATGTAACATCATTTTTTCTGGTGCTCAGAGATTAAGATTCACTTTTGTTTAGGATTTCTGGCAGAACATGTAGGAATCATAGCAACAGGCACTATAAGCACAAGCAGCTGATGGGTGTGGGGTGGGGAGCAGAAAAAGGATGAGGGACATTAAGGTACAAAAATGTTTATCCAGGGTAACAGAGCATCAACAAACTTTTATTTTCAATTAGATGTATGTATCTGTGAGGAATGGAATCCTTGGCCATTGGTTTACCTTTTGGAATGATGCCCTACTATTTCCATGACAACTTCTTAGACTGTTAAAAATAATCGTGATTGTGATTTCATCTGAACCACTATGCCCTTGTCTACTGTGATTGCTATCAGGCCCTTGATCACACATGACTAGGTATTTTGTGCGTGCGTGCATGTGTGTGTGTGTGTGTGTGTATACACTTGTGTGTCTTCCCACCTGGAGTCCAGTTTCTCCAGGACAGGAGTTACATGTAATATCTCTTATCCATTAAAATTTCTGCCTTAGTGTAAAGCATCGAGTGGGAGTTCAATGAATCTTTGTTGAATGAATGAAAATTACCAAGGATACTTTTGTTTGGCAAGCATTGGTAATGCTAGATTACGTTTATGTAGTTCATATAAATAATTCATTTCTTGTGGTTTCATATCCTGATGTGAAAATTATGCATTTAGTATGTTTTCATAGATATTAATGGGGGCTATTAAAAACAGAAATTATTTCTAGGTTGGTGGTCTTTTAGGCCTGGTATTGAATGAAAAGACTTGAAGTAAATTTTAATTGTGAAAAGAATAAAACTCTGCATTGCATTGTTAAGGTTCAGCAGATTGTGGGAATGATTTTTTCGTTTATTTCACAAAGAACAACAAAAAGACACTAATTTTCTTTAACTTTAGTATTTAATATAAAAAAGAAAATAAGAGTGGAATGTATAGGGATAAAAGCAGCCAATCTGTCTTGTGATATTTTCCTTCTTCAAATGTTTTGTTTAAAAAGTGTTGCTTAAAAATGAAACTATAAATATGATGACCTACTTAAAAGTTTAAGGAAGAAATATTATATTTATGCTTTGGTACATCAGGGTTAGTTATTACGAGCCAGATGGTATTTTATTTCTGTTGGGAAAACATTTTTAAAAGCTATTTAAAGAATTATAGAATGAAGCAAATCAAATCATTACATATATATATATACATATATATATATATATATATATATATTTTTTTTTTTTTAAGGAGAGAAGGGCAGTGTTAGGACAATGTGAAGAAAAGACTAATGCTTATGTATAATGATTTCATTATCATATTTCTACTCTGTCAGTCATAGTAAACTCTAAGGAGATGTCACAAATTCCTGAGCCACAATAAATCTGTGAATGTCAGACTCTGTGTGTGGGTAAAATGGATAATTTTCTGACCTTTATGAAGCTTTCACTAGTGCAAAGGAAGTCCCTCAACATAACGTTTCCCCACTACAAAATACTGGCAGCCAGCCAAAGTATGCCCGTTGGCAAATCTCCAGTCTGCGTGGCTTTCCTGCAGCTAGAAGACATTCCTGAAGCACTGTGATCGCCCCACCTTTCAAGTCTTCTGGAAAGACCTTGCCAGTGTGTAAGCCTGCTGAGAGAGATGTGAGGACACATGAACCATGGATTTCTTCAAAGGAAACTTGGGATGGTCTGTTTTTCCACTTGGTGTGACAGAAAGACTGTCACAAAGAGGCTAGCAGATAACTTAGATGTAGACAAGCTGCAAACTAAGTTTATGGCAATAATGAAATTAGAATGCAATGATCTTTGGAGATGATATTTGGCCCCTGTTAGCTTTACTTCTGAAGGATAAAATTGATGGCCTTGAAAATATGAGTAAATACATTGTTTTTTTCTTTTTTCCTAAGTTTTATACAAAAATCTCAAATTACTGTTTGTAATTAGGCCCATCTTCATTTTAAATCATTCTAAGATAGAACTGCCTTCGAGAAGGATCATATGGTTAATCTAATACTAGTGCCTTGGACGTACTAGTTCCTAGCACCTTGGAAGCAAAATGCATTTGCCTTTCATCTTTATTTCATCATTTCTCCTGTCAATTGGTTTGATGCTTTTTGAGAGTAGTAGAAGTTTAGTTGTAAGCTGACCAGCAAACTTTCCTGAATGTCCCCTTCTCAGATGAATATTCAGAAGGTAACCTCTCCCTCTCAACAATAAAAGAAAAAAAAATCAGGGACTCCTCAGAAATGTTTAGGTAATATTTAAGCCTTTTGGTGGGCTTTGGATATTTCAGGATCACGTTGGTGTTATATAAACAATATAATTGACAAGATGATTTTCCACACGTATTTATGAATAATTCTTCAACTTTACAAGATGATAAAACCAAACAAAAACCACCAAGGTCCACAAAGGAATTATTGGCCTAGAACAGACTCACTTCCAGAGAGAACAAAATAAAAATTTAAAAAATTGCACTAAAGAATAGGAAGATGTTTTTCTCTCAAGACTCAGATGTCTGGGTAGTTGAGATTTGCTAGGACATTTCCAGAACCTGACCCTAAGCCTAAATTTTGGTACTATTTTCTCTGTTCCACAAATTTAATCCATCATCCAGCTAATTCATACAACTTGTTCTTCCATCTACTGTCAGTCCCTCAGTTTTGAATATCCTCATTAACTTTATTTGAGCCCAATCCATCTTTTAAAGCACAGATCAAATGCACCAATTCCCCCAAAGCATTCTGCCCCACCCCAGGTCAACCTGGGTCCAAGTCTCCCAACTTCCTGGCATCCCTTAAACAATTCCAGTGGTAGTGACACATGTAGCCCTGCACCTGAATTATTTGTTCATATGACACATAACAAGAAGGCACATTTTTTTGACACTGAAGACAGTTTCTCATTTCTGTCTGTATCCCTAAGATATTTAGTTCAGAGGGCTCAGCTAAAATTTGTTGCGATTAAAATTTGAAATGATCCAAAAGGTTGGCAAGGAAATGATCAGATTCTTTCTTGAAAAACAAGCAGCATCAGAGCATTTGAATTCCAGTCCTGTTTGACTCTTTTTAGTCAATAACTATTCATTCTGTTATTTATGCTTTCAATAAGTATTTGACTTTTAAGGACAGCACAGAGTTAGGGGCAAAAAAGGGTTTGATGATAAGTTGGAGAAAACTGCAATTAAAATTAACATGATAAAACAACTTCTAAACAACAGGAGTGTTAATAATAACATGTTAACAAAGAAGTAAAGCACCAGCTGCAAGCTTTGCCAATGGCTTCTGGCCTTTCTCTGAGACTTGTCTTTCCACTGTGGAATGCTGTGCTTCCTTCATGAATAATAAAGGACTTACCCTGGATGCTTGGAGCACCTTAAGCAGACACCTTTGGCTGTAAGCCCTCTTTAGGAATTGTTATACCTCCCCCCAGAATGACCCCCATCAGTGATTGGTGCTGGAACACAAAGGCCTTCCTCTCTTACCCCAATTCAAGGAAAGTCTTAAGGATGAACTCATTTTATGAATTTCCTGCAGGCCTCTAAAATTTCTACCAGGCCTGTACTGCAGTTCAGATTCTCTCTTTACCCAATTCTGCTCCCTTCCCTTCTCTTTCCATCCCTTCCATAGTTGTTTCTCCAAATAGCACCTCCAGTACCCTCCTGCATTCTAACCTCCATCCTGGCGTTCACCTCCCAGGGTACACACCTTGACTCCCCGTTCCCCCTCCTTGTTACTGTCACTCCCAATATGAATGTCCTTCCACCAGATTCAGCCCTGCTGAACTCCCACCAGCCAAGCAAGATACAACCTTCTCCAAACTACAGATGGGGCCTGCCAGCTGTTCTAAGTTAGGAAGTCCTGGCATGAGCATCCAAGCAGGAATCAGAGACTCAGACCAGGAGCAGACAGGAAAGTACCAGGTGGTACCAATTACCAAGGGGCAGCATTGGGATCAAATAGGTAAAACAGGTTGGTATAAGAAGGCGAGCAGACAGGCTGTTACTGACATGTGAAAGGAAATGTGGTAACAATGTTGGTAAGCAGTGTGGTTTTACAGGAATGAAGGACCTCATGGATAGGAAAGTGATTTTGAATGTGGTTGTCCCTCTCTGTCATGCTGGGAGGGAGGTTGTGGCATTAACCAGGGTTAATTCATGATAGAAGAAACTACTGTCAAGAGGAGTGAAGATGTAAAACCAGAAGCCAGCAAAGTGATTCTGTTTCTTAGTATCAAATCATTGACAGTAGAGAGTAACTGTAGAATGACCTATGAGTCAGATTCCATCATGTATAATTACCAACATTCAACTATATTTGACCTATAAAAGTGATAATTTTACATACTTCAGCTTAATGATTTTAACTTAAATTCATCCCCGCTGGAATGCAGATTTTTATTTTGTTCACAATACTGTACCAAAATATCTAGTATAGTATCTAATAATATAAGTGCTAAATAAAACTTTTGGATGAATTAATCAAGAAGTGAATTACTTAGTCCCCAAATACCTTTGGCTGTAATGGACTGTATTACTTAGGATTCCTTCAATTATGAATAACAGAATTCCAACTTAGAGTAGGTAAGTAGATAATTTATTGGCTCACATAACTAGAAATTCCAAAGGTATCTAGCATCAGGTATGGCTAGAACCAGGACCTTGAATGATGTCATAATGATTCGATCTCTTGCCATTGTTCAACTGAGGTTTTTCTGTGTTGGCATAACCTCAGGCAGTTTTCTCATTTTAATGATTCCTAGCATTTTCATGTGTAGTCGGGAGTTTAGGAAGCTCCAGAGAAAACAAAAGTACATTTTTTCCCAATAATTCAAATCAAAACTCTTAATCTTGACTCTTACAGAATCTATTTTGGCAATGACCAAGGAGTCACGATAGGAGCCAGGTCCACCTCAGTCAATTGGACTGAGAATAGGAGAGAGATTCCTTTCTTGAGGGAGAATCTTGGTGCCCTTAACCAAACCACAATTACAATAATAGCTAAAACTTATTGAACATACTTATCTGCCAGGCACAATTCTAAAGTCAATCCCCTCAACAATTTTATTAAAGCACAATTATAATCTCTATTTTGTACATGAGTAAACTGAAGCATAGAGAGCCTGAGTAACTTGCTTCAATTCACTAGCTGGGAAGACAGAACCAGGGTTGAAACATAAACAGTCCATCTTGCAGCCCATTCCTTTGACCACCACTCTGTGCTGCCTGAAGAGGAGTTTAGGAATAATGTCAAATATGGATGTCTGCTCAACTTAGCCTATTCATTTTTATAGCCAGCTGTTGGGTCACATCTAAGTCATGATGGCAAGTGGAGAGTCATGAGTTCATCTATCGTCAGAATGTTTCAGGGGAGAGTTTTTTCTGAAGCTCTGTCCTAGAAGTTGTTTTCTGGCTTCTGAGAAAAATGATACCACTAGGCATGATGGCGCACGCCTGTCATCCCAGAGGCTCAGGAGGCTGAGGCAGGAGGATGGTGAGTTCAAAGCCAGCCTTAGCAACTTATTGAGGCACCAAGCAATTCAGTGAGACCCTGTCTCTAAATAAAATTCAAAATGGGACTGAGTGCCCCTGAGTTCAATCCCCACTACCCCCACAATCTCAGGTTCTTCACAATCTCAGGTTCTTCACTTTTGATTTCTTCCCACAGTTTGATAACTTCCACCAAGTATAATTTGACTTCATTCAAGACCAGCTTTTAGAGTATTTTCAATGTACTCAAGAGAGCAAACTCTGAGGTTGTTACACAAATATTCAATTAAATGTACAAGTTATATTATATTTAAGTCCTTTCTGGCTTTGACATTCCAGTGGGTTTGGGATATTTTTGAATTGTCTATACTCTAGTTGATCCTTTGGAAGCTGGAATTGACTTCCTGATAAACATCATACTCCTTTTTCTCTCTCTTCAACTCCTTACCCTTGAGAGTAACTTACCAGTGGTAACTTCTAAAAGGAAAGGAGTCATGGAGGCTCAGGAATATTACTTTCCCTTAAAAAATGGTAGACAATGCTTTGTTGGAGTGTGATCTGGGGAACTAAAGAAAATAGAGGCCTGAAAGCTAGCCTCCTTTTCTGAGATGGATAGTGCTTGTCTCTGGGGTAGAATGTCTGATTAGCTTTACTTTCCATCCAATGGGTATGGAACTCGATGAATGTAGGTAATGATTATTTGCATTCAGCCTCCCACGTGGCTGGTTCATGCACGTGTAGTTGTTGGACTGTTGGATGTAATCTCTGCTTCTCTCTGCAAATTAGATCCTGTTTCCTGCCTGCAGGAAAGGATTCTCTGCTACTTCTTTGTTTCTGTTTTCTTCTGATCTTAGCTCTGTCTTGCCCTGGTGCTGCCTCTGGACCATGCTGTCCATGACGACCACTCTGGTCCTTACCATTACTATGTGGACCTATCTCAGTTAGTTCCAAGTCTTAAACTCTTGCTGGTTCATTCCAGATTATGGATGTGTTCAGTCTTAGCTCAATGAAGGGCTATGGGAATGGGGATGAAGAGGAAAATAATCAAATTTAAAAGGGGGGGGGATGTCTTTCTTCCATAGCCAGAGTATAATAATGAGCCACAAGCTGAAGAATATGATGGTCTCAGTCTTCTCCTGAGGTTTAAAGAAGACAATAAGAAAATTAGAAAGGGTAAAAATGTTTGGCTAAGTTAGTAGGAAATCTCACTTATAATTGGAGGATAAAGTAGAAGCCAGTGTCTTATGGCTCTAAATTCTCCCTCTTAACCCCACCACCCACTCTGATGCTGGATACTCTGGGGCCAAGATGACTTGGTTCTTGTCACACTTTTTTCCAGCTGTCTAAGGCACAGGGGAGCAAAAAGGAAGCCTTTGAGAAGTGTTTTATTCAGCTTTTTCATCACTGTGACCAAAAGACCTGACAAGAACAACGTAGAGGAGGAGAAGTTTATTTTGGCTCACAGTTTCAGAGTTCTCAATCTATAGACAGCCGACTCCATAGCTCTGGGGCCAAGATGAGGCAGCACAGCATGTCAGAAGGGCCCAGCAGAGGAAAGCAGCTCAGGAGACCACAACAGGAAGGGGAGAGAGGGAGGAGGAGAACAAGCTCCACTTGCTAGGGACAAAATATAAACGAGAGGGAGAGAGAGAGAGAGAGAGAGAGAAGAGGAGAAGAGAAGAGAAGAGAAGAGAAGAGAAGAGAAGAGAAGAGAAGAGCGAAGCTCCACTTGCTAGGGACAAAATATAAACCCAAAATCATGCCCCCGTGACCTACCTCCTCCAGCCACACACTACCTGCCTACAGTTACCACCCAGTTAATCCACATCAGTGGATTAATTCACTCATTAGGTCTTCCCTCTCATAATCGAATCATTCCACCTCTGAACATTCTTACATTGTTTCACACATGAGCTTTGGGGGGAACACCTCACACCTAAACCATAGTAAGGAGGGCGAGTGCCCACAGTAAGAAGGATGGTAAGATAATGGAGCAATAAAGGCAAGTCCTGAGCTGCAAGCAGGCCTCCAGTTGAAAACCAGCAGGGAATAGTTCTTATCCTGCTAGTGACTCTTTCAGTCCTTAGTTTCCTTTCTTTAAAAGTCAGGTGGTCTAATCAAAGCTCTTTCCAGGCCCCAATATCTATGATTCTCCCTCTTAGAAGGTCATGGCTGATAAAGTAACGTTTGGTGAGGTGCTGAGCAGAAAGCACAGTCTCTTTGACTTGTGGCTCGACTGAGGAAACAGCCAGTTGCCGGCCTGACCTGTGGCAAAGTGCATATACGATCTCATCTCAGCCGACTTCCTGTTTGATAGAGTGGAGCAAACATCCTTGCTCTGAAGTTTCACAAAAACTCCTCCTTGGATTTCTAAGGAAATGTGATGTGAAGAGATAACAGATAAAACCGGCATGTTTAAAGATGCCATTTTTTGGCTGCTTTGTCATTCTTTGGGATGATTACTTATCCAAGATAATCTGAAAAATAGGGAATTAGACTTTGTTTAGGAACTCGGTAAAAGTAAGTTCCTCTTTTAAGAGACTCAAATTAAAAAGCATGAGTATTTGAAAATAAACTTTTTTCATCAAAGACTTTTTTTTATTAGGAAAATACTGGAACTTCTTCCTCTCCATTATATCTCCTGAACATTTCCATGTTTCTCCAGGACTTTACATATCTTGTCTTAGCAGACTTGGGAACTTATTATATAAACCAAAGTTTGGAAAGCTAATTAAAGTCAGCTATTAAAGTGTATCACCTCCTCCCTTTCTGGTGGCTTTAGCTCTAAGCTTAGACATTGTCCACCTCCACCATCCACAGTGATGGCTTTCACTAGAGTCAAGTCTGGGAAGCGGGTAGAATCCATATGCAGCATGACTCTGTTACCCTAAGGGGGGAAAATGTCTTTTGAATCCTAATGCTGAACTGTAAGTCTGCATTCTGCCTGACTCTCATTAATGTTTCCAGAACAGTTGAGTGCATTTTCTGCAGAATGACAGAAGTGCCTTCCTCCAGGGAGTCACCACTCTGTGGCACATTGTCGGGTCTGTGGTCAGATGGGCTGCTCTTTCCCTAAGGAAGATCCACCTCTCTATTGGTGATTACTGCAAAAGACCAGATGTTTTCCTTTAACCTCCTATTGGTTCTAATCTCCCTCAATCTTTGATCCTAGCCCCACTTGAAAGTAACCCCTCATTTAGCTCCTCTTGGGTGGTCCTCAGTAGAAATTTAGCTAATTCTAACTTCTTGTACAGTCTTTCCTCATGTGCTTCCATGGTAAAATTCTACCTTTCTAATTGCTAAGAGGAAAATTGTTAATCCTTTTGATTCAGGGAACAGTGTAATAGCCTTAAAATTGGCAACTTAATTGAAAAACTCAGAAATTGCTGACTCCTTGTGGTAGCTTTTTAATAGCATTTCTCTCCCCATTCTTTTCATTTTTTTTCCAAAATAAAATAAATGAAATTTGTTATTTAAAAACTCCTTCCAAAAGTCTATCTCTCTATTCTGAGGTTCTGTTTGGATTTCATGCATGGTCTCAAGTATTTTATTGATTGTTACAGATCAGTTTAATGGATTATTACAGAAAATGCTCACTGGAAAACAGAAGGGACACGTGACATTGACTAATGAGAAATAGAAACTCTTCCTTTCCCTTCTTTCCCATTATGTAAGGATAAACAACTTAAATTGCTACTCTTAAATTCCAAGGGTTGCGTAGGCTACGTATGTCAAATATCAGTATGAGTTCAGATATTGGGTTATTCTATATTGCACCTGGTATATATTAGTAATCTCTTGATTTCGTTATAAAAAGCTAACCAAGCAAGCTGGTTTTTTTTTTTTTTTTTTTAAGACCTCCAATTTTGCTTTGGGTTCATAAAAGCAAATTCCTTTCAAAAATTCTAGAAATAGAAGGGTTTCTGGGTTCTTGGCATATTCCATTGATCTTACTTATGAATAGAGAAAAGGTCAAGGATTTTGCTTATTTGTTTTCCATAGGCACTCTAAATTTTCAAAGATTTGGAGACTTTTAAGGGACTTTTAAGAGACACTTAATTTGTTACAGATGCATTAACATATTGGATTTATGTGAAAGAATGAAGGCCAGGCAAAGGATATTGGGTTCATTATTTATTAGTAGAGCTAGTCAAAACTTCCCTGTTTTAACCAAGTGGTGGTTTGGCCCCTATTCAAGAAGCCATCTCTTAATATTGCTGTCCCTGGCAATTAATGTACACTGAGAGGGCAGGCGTGCCTTTACTATGCTCAGCCATATTGGATTCTAGACACCGTGGGTCTCTCTTTTCTCTAGATTGGACATGGCCCTTCTAGGTAATTATCTCAAAATATGTGCTACTCCTGTTTTCTACCCCAAATAAAACTCATTAGTGAGCCCTACAAATTGTGCAGGATCTGAGCCCCTCTTCCTGTCAAGCCTCATTTCCCATCATATCCCCCCATGCCTTCTTTTCCTGGCACACCAGCCTTTTTCCAGTGCCTCTGACTCACCATGCTTCCTCCTCTTTCATGGAAAATGGTTCCCTCCTAGTCTCACTGAGGACTCCTGCTCAGTCCCTGTCTCCTCGGGAGAGTCTTCCCTTCCTTACCACTCACATCTAGTTAGGATAAACTCTCATGGTACCATCTTCTCCATATTGCAGTTTCAGTTTTACATTTATTTTATATTTTATTTGATTGTCTTTCTACTCTATTATTTTGAGAGCTCCACAGGGGCAGAGACAAGGTTGACTTTTTTTTTTTAACCCTTTACTTCCCAAATTTACTTGTATGGAGCTTCTGGCTCATGGTAAGTGTTCTCAAGTTCTGAGAGAGTTCTGAGGACTCATGATAGCCCTTGGAGCTATCTGGGCACAATGGCTGGGCTCACAGGGTAGCTGTTGTGGGTATTCAGAAGTGATTTCCACTTAAAAAATTGCCCATATCCCCAGATTGCCATATCCTCTTAGATTAGCTTGGTGGAATCCAAAGTTTTTTCTTCAAATTGGCTTATATGCTAGAAATAAAAGAGAGAATCCAGCATTGAAACTAGTTTTATAGTTTTACCACTTATTTTCAATCTTGTTGGGCATGTTTTAATGGATACTTTCTTTAACATTGTTTTTGGGCAACTTACTATGAATTCAATAAAACAATTCAGTTTTACTATGCCTTCAGCTTGTGTTTGTGTAGAATTCTTATTGCTGTGTTGAACAAGACAAACTTAATCTTTTTTAAAGATCTTTGGGCTGGTGACTACCAAGAGAAAAATTCAGTTTTATCAAACTATTCTTTTTCTACTCTATTCCTTGCTGGCCAAATTTAGAAACAAAAATTGGAAAATCTTACACTTTCCAAATGAGTCCCTGTGGTAAGGAGAACCTTAGCCTTTTTTACCACATTGCATATGATAGTGCTTTTAAAAGCATTTAAACATAGGTAATAATGTGTCCCAAAGACTGGAACTATTGATTTATAAAGTTAGGTGTGAATAAAACCTAAAGATAAATAGTGTATCATTAAAAAGTGAAATAATATTATTTTGATTCATACTTGACAATTTTTCGCAAGAATGTTAAGCTCTTACATAAATACATGGCCTTCCCAGCTGTTCAAATAGTATGATTAATTAAATGGATTCTGTCTGAAAACCAACACTAGCTCTTGTTCTCAAATTGCAAATATGTCCAATGTAAAGGAAAATACAAAAGTATTCCTCTGGTATCTACTGCATTTGAGGTAAAGAATGAATATTGTTGAAATTCTAATGCATTTCTTAGATGTATGTGTATGCACATGTTGGTGGGTTGTGTGTGCATGCATGTGCCTCTGTGTATGGTTGTGCTATATACATATATATGTATATATATGGCAGGAAATTTACCTATAAGGAACTCTGCAATTTGGCAATGTCATCCATTCAGTATAAAGCCAAGAACCCATTAAAATTAACAAAAAGGCTTCCTAGAAGCCCAGGTAGTGGCAATTGAAGTCCACTCCTTATAGCTCATTCATTTAAATATAGAAAGAAAAAAACTCTTAGACTTTTTGTTAGAATATTACTGCTTTTGTTTTAGTACTAGTCAAATAACTTGCCTGGAGGACAAAGAGGAGGAAGGGGTTACTGAAGCGAAGTGCAATGGTAGATTGGGAAAGACTTTCATTCAGTGTAGATTATGAAGTTGAAGAAAGTTATTGAGCAGGAAAGATACATTATTAGACAAGTTCTTAAGTAAAATTAATACAACATGTATAGAGGCTGGAAATCAAAGGCAGTTATCAAACCGTTGCATTAATCTGGATTCTATGGCATTAATCCAAATGAGCAGAAATAATGTTCCAAATAAGGGTATGAGAGGAAAAGGAAGTCTTAATGAGAATTAAGAGATATAGCAGAAATAGAAATAAAAAGGCCTTGGATACTGCTTGGGTTGGGGGACAAAGAAAAGAGAAAAATCAAAGGTGTGCTCAAAAATTCAAGTTCGTGATAGTAAATCCATAGTGCTATAGGCAGAACTAAGAAATGCAAGAGGAGAAAGAAGCCTTGGGTGGAGTTGGAGGAAGACGGTGAACTTAAGCCTTCAATTTGAGGTACATGTAGAGTATCCAGAGAGAGGTGTCTGAGAGGAGTTAAAAATGCAGAGTAGGACTATCTCCAGAATCAGGGATAAAAACAAAGCCCGTGGTAGTTAGTCTCTCCAATATATTTTTGTTTTATTTTTCTTTCCTCATTTTTTGATGCATTATGGTTGCACATAATGGTGCGATTTGTTGTTGCATATTTGAATAATACACAAAATATAACAATATAATTTGGCCAATATCAGTCCCCAGAAGTTCCCTCCTCCTTCTGTGTCTCCCACCCCCTGGTTTCTTTCTTCTACTTCACTTCCTTTGATTTTCATGAGATTCTCTTTCCTACCTCCCACACCTTTCTTTGCCTTTTTCCTCTCTAGCTTCTATGAATGAGAGAAAACAAGTCCCTTGACCTTCTGAGTTGAGCTTATTTTGCTTCACATAATAGTCTCAAGTTTCATCCATTTTCCTGCAAATGACATAATTTCATTTTTCTTTATGGCTGAATTAAAAAAAACTCCATTGTGTATATATGCCACATTCTGTTTTTCCACTCATCTATTGATGGATACCTAGGCTGGTTCCATAGTTTGGCTATTGTGAATTGTGCTGCTATAAACTTGGGTTTGCATGTATTACTACAGCAAGATGACTAATTCTTCAGGATAAATACCGAAGAGGGTATACCTGGAACATATTCCTAGTCTTTTGAGGAATCTCCATACTGATTTCCATATTGGTTGTACTAATTTACAGTCTCACCAACAGTGTAAAGGTCTTCCTTTTTCTCTACATCTTCTCTAGCATTTATTATTATTTGTATTCTTTTTTGGGGGGGTACCGGCGATTGAACTCAGGGGTAATGGACCACTGAGCCACATCCCCAGCCTCATTTTTGTGTTTTATTTAGAGACAGGGTCTCACTGAGTTGCTTAGTGCCTCACCGTTGCTGAGGCTGGCTTTGAACTTGGGATTCTCCAGTCTCAGCCTCCCAAAGTGCTGGAATTACAGGCATGCACCATCACACCTGGCTTATTATTTGTATTCTTGATGACCACCATTCTGACTGGTGTAAGATGAAATATCAGTGCAGTTTTGATTTGCATTTCCGTCATTGCTGAACATGTTGAACATTTTTTTCATGTATTTGTCAGTCATTTGTATTTCTTCTTTTGAGAAGGGTCTGTTTAATTCTTGTGTCCATTTATTAAGTAGATTTAATTTTTGGTGTTAAATTTTTTTGTGTATTTTATATATTCTAGGTATTAATCCTCTGTCAGAAGAGTAGCTAGCAAAGATTTTCTCCCATTTTGTAGGTTCTCTCTTCATGTTCCTAAATGTTTTCCTTTGCTATGAAAAAGCTTTTTAATTTGATGCCATCCCATTTATTAACTCTTGGGCCTTATTTCCTGAGCTTTAGGGATCCTACTGAAAAAGTTGTTGCCTGTGCCCATAGGCTGGAGTGTTGACCCTGTGTTTTCTTGTAGGAGTTTCATAGTTTCTGGTCTATTTCCTAGGTCTTTGGTCAATTTTTAATTGATTTTTGTGTAGGGTGAGAGATAAGGGTCTAGTCTCATTATTCTACATATGGATAACAGGTTTCCTGGTACCATTTGTTAAAAGGACTGTTTTTTTCTTCAATGTACATGTTTGGCACCTTTGTCAAGGAGCAAATGACTATAGATATCTAACACATATTTATGTATTTAATATTCATAACTCTCCCAGGAATTAACCAGGTCTCAATTCATTTTAAAATTACTTTTAGTTAGTAAAAAATATAAAAACTAATATATAATCATTGTAATAATTCAAATAATAGGGAAGAAAACTTAAAAAAACAGAATAATGAGCTGGCTGCCACTGTAATCCCAGCACTTAGGGAGGCTGAGACAGGAGAATTGTGAGTTCAAAGCCAGTCAGCAATGGCGAGGCGCTAAGCAACTCAGTGAGACCCTGTCTCTTCATAAAACACAAAATATGGCTGGGGATGTGGCTCAGTGGTCGAGTGCCCCTGAGTTCAATCTACACTACCAAAAAAAAAAAAAAAAAGACAAAAAAAAACCCAGAATAATGGGTTGTAAGTTTAGCAAATAATTTGTTTTTAAATAACATTTATAGTAAATTAGAAGGAATTTAAAAGGAAGATACTTTCAGAAGAAGTTAAATAGTTTCATAGAAAAGGAGAAAATGTTGAAATCACAAGGAGTAGAAAAAATCATGAAGAAACACCACCAAAAATAAAACATGAAATAGTCTTTTTCAATTGACTAAGATATGGGTTTCTCATGCTATAATATTGTCTTAGTCAGATTTTCCACTGCTCTGACTAAAGGACCTGATCAGCACAACTGTAGAGGAGAAAAGGTTTATTCAAGGGCTCGTGATTCAGCGGTCTCCATCTATAGATAGTAGGCTCCATTCCTTGGTGCTCAAGATGAGGCTGAACAACATGCAGAGTGTGTGGCAGAGGGAAGCAGCTTACATGGTGATCAGGAAACAGAGAGAGACTCCACTCTCCAGATACAAAATATATACCCCATGGCCACACCCCAATGAACCTCCAGCCACACCCCACCTGCCTCCCAGATTGAATCCCCAACTCCAGTCACCACTCAGTTAATCCCATCAGGGATTACCTCTCCGATTAGGTTTAGGCTATGACCCAATTACTTTTCCTTTAAACCTTGCATTGTCTCACACATGAGCTTTTGGGGGATACCACATCTAAACCATAACAAATATCTATTCAGATAATTGATGTTAAAATAATACCAAGAAAAATGATATTTTATGTAATCTTTTATGAAGGAAGAAAAATCTAGACCCTATTGTACTTAAAGATCAAACATTTTTTGCACAATGGATTAAATTGTAATGTAATCAATAAATAGTAAAACCACATTAATTATATTATGATGGCTTCACCCTGTCAGTTTGCATATTTCATTTGTAGCAAGCAAGGTGGCAGATCTGTCTTCTTAGGCAAGTGGGGACTGGACCCAGATTGAATCCTAACTGCAGGGACTGGTTTTGGAGTAGGTACAGTTTTCATGTACTTTGAGGGCCCTAATTAAAGGGAAATTAGAACTTAAGTCTGAGATGAGGGCTGAGATAGGCCCAGGAGAAAAGATATTTTAAAGCATCTAGTCGAAGGGTAATAGGTAACAAAACAAAACCAGCTTTAAAGCAACAGATCACATCAGAGAGCTTGTTGGCAAGATAGAGTAATTGGAGTTTGAGAAAAGGAAGTAAAAAGATTTCAGGGAACATTGAGATGAAGAAGACATAAGACTTTTCTAGGACAATCAGTGTTTGAGCATGAGAGCAAGGACGGAGTCATAGGGGGTTCAATTGTGTAACTAAAGAAATGAATGTTAGTCTCATAAATAGAAAGGAAAGAATCCCAAGTTTGCAGAGAATGTGGAGAAGTACTTGGAGGAGAAGGCAGAAAAAAGATAAATGTATTCATATATGTATCCATATATTTATATGTATATATATATTCATATCAATGTATAAATACACATCTGCAAATATATATAATATATCATATATGATTATATATCATATACTATTGATAGTACAAAAATACTTTGGAATATTATGTCACTAACATGAATCCATTCTTGGTGGTAGTGGTTACAAGAATCTATGTATACACTGGAACCTATATAATTGTAAACCAAAATATAATAATATGCTTACTGTATGTAACAAAATTAAATAAATTTTAAATGGTAATAATTGTTTTATTGCTTATAATTTTGTGAGTCAGGAATTGGAAAAGGTTAAGTCAGGATGGTGCTTCTGTCCCATATAGTGATAGCTCAACTGGAGCTGGAGAATACAAATTGACTTTACTAGTGTGTTAGGTCTTGACGCTATCTATGAGCATCTTCTTCATGTGGTATGTCTTTCTATATGGCTTATTGTCTCTCCCATGTTCCCACTCTCTTTGACAAAATAGCTTGATCATCTTACATATTTCTGAGAACAAAAACTTTAAGGCTACTTAGGATCTGATTTTGGAAGTTCCGGAATGTTTACTTTCTGTGTTATTGAGCTTTGGTACTGTAACAAAATATTAAAGATAATCAACTTATAAAGAGAGGAGGTTTTATGGTTTCAGATGTTTCAATTCATGATCAGTTGGTCCCATTGCTTTTGGGCCTATGTTAAGGCAGCATTATGGTGAAGTGCTGTGTTAGGAAGGTTAGCTTTGCTATGACCATAAAACCCAACAGAAACAACTTAGAGGAGGGAAAGTTTATTTTGATTCATGGTTTCAGAGATTCAGTCCATGGTGAGTCAACTCCATTTCTCTGGGCCTAAGAGGAGCAGCACATCATGGCAGAAGCATGTGGTGGAGGAACACTGCCCCATTCATGATGACCAGGAAGCAGAGAGACAGGGGAGGTGGGAAGACTTATCCTTTTAGAGGCTGGGAAGAAGAACCTTTCCAGAGCATGTCACCGGTGACCCAACTCCTTTAGCCATGCCCCACCTTCTTGCAATTATCACCCGGTTAGCCCATTCAAACTAGGACAGACTGCTTAGGTTACAGCTCTTACAATATAACCATATCACTTCTGAACATTCGTATATTACCCCATGAGTTTTTGGGAGACACCTCATATCCAAACCATAGTAGGTGCACATGGAGCTAACTGCTCACCTCATGGCTGGGAAGTGAGAGAGGAACATGGAGGGGCTGGGTTTCCATTCCCACTTCAAAAGTATGCACCCAATGGCTGGGAGACCTCCCAGTAGGCCCCATCTCTTAAAGGATCTGCCACCTCCCAATAGCTCCATGGGCTGGGAACCAAATCTTTAACACACGGGCTACTTACCCAAACCATAGCACTTCCATTAATTATATCAGTTAAGTTTTGTTCAAATAAAGTGGAGGAGAAATTGCCTCTACTATTTGATGGGAGGAGCAGCAAAGGGATGTGGACACAAAGGGGCGATTCATTGGCAGGGGCGGCAGGAAGGAGCATGAGGAGCACAATTGATATTCCGAACAGAGGGAATGGCATAGGCAAAGGCCCTGAAGTAGCTGAAATAAGAGGAAACTCAATGAAAGCCACCATGGCTGATAATGAAAGAGCTTTCAAGAGGGTTGAGGTCGCAGATGGTGGGGCATGTAGACCATTGTTTATGAGTTTGTTGCAGTACAAAACTATTGAAAATTTCAGCAGGGAAATTTTGGCATGCTTTGTCTTTTCAAATATCATCGGCCACTCCTCTGTAAATCCCAATATTCATTAATTAGCTACCTGAATAGAAAGACTGTATTCCAAGCTTCCTCACAGATGAATGAATAAGAAAGAATACATCCTGTTGCAGTTTGAGATAAAAGAATTCAAATCACGTCTTCACACACATTTCATCCAACATACATCTGAGGGGCTAACATGTGTCTGTCACTTTGGTTGAAAAGACAAACAAAAATAATAAATACTAGATATATTCTTTTTGAGTCCAGTGAAACCAAGAAAAAAGTTGAAACGTCCTTGGGAGATATGCGTTTTTTTTCCCTCTCATGAGTCAACTTTTTAAAATCATTTACAACACAGTTGATTGTCTTTCAAACTGGGACTAGAAGAACAAGTCTCCCTCTGGAGACAGGGTAGTGACAAGTCTTAAAGGGTAAGCCATGCAGGGGTACACGTGTGAGTGAATGGATTGGGAGAGAATGAAGAAGAATGTCAGCAGAAATCGGGACACACTGAGTTCTCATCAGGGTGGTACTCTGAAAAAGGCCATGTATAAGCTGTGTGGGTTCAGAAGTAGGACTAAGTAGACAAGAAAGTATGGAATCAATCAGAAGCATGTTTGAGTGAGTGTTAGACAAATCCTCTTTAAAAAATGAAAATCAGGGGCTGGGATTGTGGCGCAGTGGTAGCGTGCTCGCCTAGCACGCATGAAGCACTGGGTTCGATCCTCAGCACCACATAAAAATAAAGATACTCTGTCAACCTACAACTAAAAAAATAAAAAATATTTAAAAAAAAAAAATGAAAATCAGCTTGATTCACTGAGCATTTATTATGTGCCAAACTTTCATAAACTCTGGGGCATTGAATAGAAATACTAGGGGCTGGGGATATAGCTCAGTTGGTAGAGTGCTTGCCTTGCATGCACAAGGCCCTGGGTTCAATCCACAGCACCACAAAAAAAACCAAAAAACAAACAAAAAAAACCCCAGAAATACTATTGTGATATGATAAAGATTAAATGTTATGGGATGGAAAATAGGATATGAAATTCTGGGCTCATCTTTGCCATGCACTTGGTGTACAAGTTTGAATCATTTGCCTGCTATAGATTTCTGCTTTCTGAATGTGCATATTACTGCTGACTGTGATACTCCATTAGCCTTTCATTCCATAAGACATACATTATACTACATTGCATTTATATCCTACAATGTTTGGGAGTAAGACTTAGATCAATGAAATCAAGGAAACAGTTTTCAGTTCAATTCTGTTATTTTAGGGAAGAATGAACAGGAAAGAAACATTTTGCCTACTTAAAACATGATTGTTTGCTAAAGATGAATGAAACTCAACTAGTAGTGAAATAAAGGAGAAAATAAATCAACATCTCCTTCTACTTTCATTAATAGCACTGCTAGCGTGAAAAATATGGAAGTTCTCCTTTGGTGGGGTGCCTCTTGGCTTACATTGTCCCCAAGTCTCTGTTGTAGCCACAACAGGGCTTGAGATGAAGTATGAATATTTCATATCTATTTTGAAATTGTTTTTTAAAATGAGAAATTTGAAAAAATTGGGCAATTCCCCTTATTATCCCATTCTATTTTCATACCTGCTACTGCCACAGCTACTGTAATACAGGTGCTAGGTTTAGGTTTGCAAATATCCTTCCATACTGATTTCCATAATGATTGCACCAACTTGCGGTGCCACCAGCAGTGTATGAGTGCGCCTTTACCCCCACATCCTTGCCAACGTTTATTGTTGCTTGTATTCTTGATACTTGCCATTCTGACTGGAGTGAGATGGAATCTCAGTGTAGTTTTGATTTGCATTTCTCTAATTGCTAGAGATGATGAACGTTTTTTCATGTATTTGTCGATTGATTGTATTTTTTTCTTCTGTTAAGTGTCTGTTCTGTTCCTTAGCCTATTTATTGATTGGGTGGGTTTTTTTTTTTTTTTTTTTTTTTGGTGTTAAGTTTTTTGAGTTCTTTATTTATCCTGGAGATTAATGACTATCTGAGGTATGTGTGATAAAGATTTTCTCCCATTTTGTAAGCTCTCTCTTCACATTATTGATTGTTTCCTTTGCTGTGAAAAAGCTTTTTAGTTTGAATCCATCCCATTTATTGATTCTTGATTTTACTTCTTGTGCTTTAGGGGTCTTGTTAAGGAAATCAGTTCCTAAGCCAACATGATGAAGATTTTGGCCTACTTTTTCTTCTATTAGGTACAGGGTCTCTGTTCTAGTATCTAATTACTTGTTCTACTTTGAGTTCATTTTAGTGCAGGGTGAGAGATAGGGGTTTAATTTCATGTTGCTACATATAGATTTCCAGTTTTCCCAGCATCATTTGTTGAAGAGGTTGTCTTTTCTCCAATGTATGTTTTTAGTGCCTTTGTCTAGTATGAGATAACTGTATTTATGTGGGTTTGTCTCTGTGCCTTCTATTCTGTACCATTGGTATATGAATGTTTTGGTGGCAATACCATGCCATTTTTGTTACTATGGCTCTGTAGTGTAATTTAAGGTCTGGTATTGTGATGCCTCCTGCTTTTCCACATCTGTGAATAAAGTCATGGTGATGTAAATTCCTTACTACTTAATTATATTAACTACGGTCTGGAGCAGTGTGAGGAGCTAGTGAAGTGTGATGATATATGACAGAAGTGGTCCTTGCCCTTAAGGTTCTCGCAGTCTAAGGAGGGAGACAAAAACAAGTAATTACTAGTAGGAATGTAACAAAAGATAAAAGGAGAGAGCTGAGGCATGATCAGCAGAAGGAGCTGACCTAGAACTGATCGTGGCCAGAGGACAATGAGAAGACCAGTCACGTTGGGGTAGAGGCCTCTAATATAATCAAACATTTGGGCTAGACTTCTGTCCCTACCAGGTAACCTCTAAATCCTTGGAACCGCCTGCGTGAGGGCCATGTCTGTTATTTATGGGGCTTCCCCAACACCATGCCTGAGTTCATGCTAATGAACTTAGGAT